>PVKM010000955.1:0-88713 GCA_004027735.1 Carollia perspicillata | reverse complement strand
TTTTTAAAAAAAGATTTTATTTATTTTTTGGAGAGGGGAGAAGGGAAGGAGAAAGAGAGGGAGAGAGAAACATCTGACATATGAACCATCATCAGCTCTCTCTCGCACACCCCCAGCCAGGGACCTGGCCCACAACCCAGGCATGTGTCCTGACCTGGAATTAAACTGGTGACATTTTGATTCACAGGCTGGCATTCAACCCACTGAGCCACATCAGCCAGCTCCAACACATGCTCTTGATTGCTGTAAGTATATAGAAAACTTATGTTTAATATAGTGATTCATCCATCTTTATTCTATTTTTTTAAAGATTGTTTTTGGCAGTTTTAGGGTCCTTGTCTTTACACATACATTTCATAAAAGCATGTCTATGTTTCCAAAAACTTTGTGGCATTTTGATAGAAATTACATTGTCTTTACATTAATTTCTACATACTTTCCTGCATCATGTCCTTAATAGTTCATCTTCTTGTGACGTGGAGCAAAAAGTCTCTACACATGGCATTTCTTTCATTTATTAGAGGGATCTATGTCCTGTTTCCCTGGTTAATTTATATACCTCTATTTCAATACTGTGTTGTTTTAATTCCCATAGCTTTTTATCAAGTTTTTGTGTCTGGAACAGTCACTCCCTGGTATTATTTTTCTGCAAAATAACTTGTACTATTCTTGAACATGTGATCTTCTTCTAATGTTTAAAATTAATTTCTTTATTTCTATGAATTAAAAGATTGAAATAACATTAAAATTATGTTAATATGGGAGAGAAATTAGGATATTTATGACAGAGTCTTCTTAACCTCAGGCATGGTATATTTCTTTGGTTAGTGAGTCCTGTTTAATACGTTTCAGTAAAGTTTTATTATTTTCATTAAGGTCTTTCACATACTTTTTACATTTATGCCTAGATAATTTGTATTTCAGTTACTACCATAAATGTCAATAATTTAAATTTATATTTCCTAACTCTTTGACGTTGGTGTATAAAAATGTATTTCATTTTCAGATATTGATCTTATATCTGTATACTTAGGAAATTCCTTTAACTCTTTTAGACAAATGATGAAGAATCACATGTAAGGGCAAATTAGATATCTTTTTTCCTTCTACTCTACAGTTCTTTTGTTTTGGTTACTGGAACACCAAAAACAACTTTTCCTAGCCCTTACATATATGTAGATCATATTGGATGTATTTTGTTGCTCCTTCTACCTGCATCTTTATTGATTTCTTTCATACATTTCACTTAACCCCAACTTTATATTCTATAACTAATAATTATTGAGCTCTTTTCACTATTCTAGTTTAAGCAGGTTGACAAAGACTACAAAGCAAGTAAATGTTACAAGCAGTAATATAATCTAGAAGGTTTTGCTTCAGAACTGGTGTTTAACTATTTAACTACTATTTACTACTATGGCATATTTTTCAATATGACAAATTGCCATATTGGTTAATGCTGCAATTAGTGGGGAAATACAATATTTGTACCCAAGTAAAGGTGTGTCAAATTATTTGAGCCACCAATATGAAAATTTGACCAGAGTGAGGAATTTAGAAAATGTCACAGCAAGTCCAGCAATTCTTGTGATTCTGAGCACAGGCAGCCTCTGTGAATGTGAAACAGTGAAACTACAGTTATGTGATAGGTCTATGGCATAATCTATGATTCTTAGAAATTAATTTTATATGACAAATGAGGAACATCTGGGAGTTGAAAGTGGTTCTACAGTTTCTGATATGATCAGGTATATGATGAAATAGAAAAGAAAGACAGAATTTTATAGACAATTAGAGGTCAAATTATGAATAAGTTAATGTAGAATGTGCATAGAACTTAAGGGTAGGAATAACTAGTGTGCAGTCATAAATATGGGTCGGAGCTGGGAATTCGGTGGGCTTAACATATATACTTCATCATCTGCATACAAGTAGCAGTTTAAACTGTGGGATCAAATATAATTTTGAGGGGACATGTAGAAAGAGAAAACAGGACATGGACACACCAAAGTAAACACCAGTATCTTTGACAAGTAAGGAAAAAGTTGAATGAGGTTCATGTGAAAGAGACCAAAAAGGAACAGTCTGATATAAGGTAGTTCAGGGAGGGTTCCGTGAGCAAGTAGAGATCAAATATTCAAGTCACTCTATGAGAAGAGGTCAAGTAAGACATGGCGGCCGTCATGGCACCAGATTTTATTACACTGGGGGTGCGAATGATTCAAATGAATTAAGGAAAAAAGGGAATGCGGAATGGGTAAGGCTGTCAAATTAAAAGTTCAGTTTTAAGAAAAGGAAGGAGTTAAAGGCTAACTTAAAGATTAATTTTGTAAAAATAGCATATTTTATTATACATACATTTCAGACATCAGAATTGTTTTGTGTTTTATAGTCTATGTGAAAGAGAAACCCAGATATTTTTAGAAAGGAAAAATGGATTTGATTTGAGCTTTAATGTTAAGTTTAAAAGATACTTAATATTAACCTAAAAGATTATCTGTTTAAATAAAAAGATAATGAAATTAGGCAGATTTTTCAATACCAACCAGAATGGAATACTAATATTAAATTTTATGTTCCTACATGACATTTTAGAGATTATGAAGTGATTTCCTAAGCACCAGTGTCTCAGCTTTGTCACTTTCCAATGCTGTGACATTGTACAAGTTTCTTCTCAGTTTTTCATCTGTAAATGATGACATTGACAGAAAAGTTAATTTTTACTAATTACTTACTTGGACCAGACTCTGGGCTATAAAGAATTTCTCATGCACTGTTTTATTTAAACTTCTTAACAAACTAATGGAATAAATATGACTATGGTGGATATCAATTTGTGAATGAGGTGACAGTAACTGAAGGTTACACAGCGAATTCACCAAGGAACTGGAATTTAAAGTTGTAGAGTTCACTCTTACTTACTTTGGCATTTTTTTCTCCCATACAAAGAATAACTTTATAAGATATTAATCTAATAAGGGTTTTTGCTAAGGCTTAAATATAATAAAATATTAGTCAGTTATATATTTCATATAGGTATTTGCTGTTATTAATGTCATACTTTTTGTTATGTGATTCCTTTGGAATTCTGTAGCTACCCAATAGTTATTTCTAATTTTTCCTATATGAATGAAATTATAATTTTAAAATCATACATTTAACAAAAAGCTTAAGTTATTTCTGCCTTTATTACATATGCAAACATATAAATGTATGACATCCATATGTTTTATTCCCCATATTTTCTTTGTTTATAATGATAAATCAGGTTTTCCATCTGTTCTCTGTCATACTAAACTTAAATTGAGACAATTTGCCTGTGTACTGCTTTCTTCAGTATATTTTCATTTGAGCTGAAAATCTGTTATCAAAACCTATACTAATTGAATCATTAAGCAGACTTTAATAACATATTTTAGTTCAATTGAAATATCTCCATTGCCTCTGAAGGCAGTTGAATTAAAAAGCAATCATGTTTCATACTTTATAAACATGTAGGTTTCCTATCAAGCCATTGTGTTATCAACTTCAAAGACTGAAACCTCACTACCAGAACAGATTCATTTATATCTGGAAGCCACACTTCAGTAGTTTGGCTAAAGTTCTAATTTCCAAAATGCCCCGTCAGAATGACCTCCAGTAGGGGTTATTCCATCTCTTCCAGAGAGCAAGTGTCCAGTGACACTGAGAAGAGATGGTTTTCAGCAGTCGTCAGTACAGATGCTGCATTAATGGGCATGTCTTTTGCCACCTCACAAGTAAAAATCTTTGTTTACATACCTAGTGTCTATTTCTCTGTTTGTTAATGCATGAATTGATGAATTAAATAGTCTTCTAAATTGTTTATATCCCAGTTCTCTCTTTTACTGTCTGTTTGACCTTGGATATATAATCTTTAACTTTCTATGCCTCTCTCCTCAACAAAATAGAAATAATAAATTGTGCTCTCATCAAGTTGTCATAAGAATTACCCAAGTGAGTCTTAACTAACACTTGATATATGGCATGTACTCCTTCATCTTCTCTCAGATCTACATTTCTCTCAGCTTCTCTATTATTTCAGATGATAGTTATTTTTATGACTCCCCTATCTGGGAGGCAGTTTATTGTTATGTCCCCTCTGTTCCTTATTAGATGTCTTTGTGCTCTTATTGTTCCAGAATCCTGGGTACTTTTCGGTTTATTGAAACACTTGCCTTTGAGGTTACCAAAATTTCCCACAAAATACATGAGGAGATCAATATAAAGCTGGAACACTCAATATAATATTAGAAAACTCTCCATAATACTACCTAAATTGTCAAGAAAAGTTTATCTAATAAAGACTTTGAACTGAAGATAGCTATAAACAAATAAATAAACAAATAAACAAATAAACAAATAAACCAACACAATCATCACTAAGGCCCTGGCTGGTGTACCTCAGTAGATTGAGCACAAGCCTGTGATCCAAAGGGTTGCCAGTTTGATTCCCAGTCAGGGCACATACCTGGGTTGCAAGCCAGGTCCCCAGTAGTGGGCATGTGAGAGACAATGACACAGTCATGCTTCTCTCCCTCTTTTTCTCTCCCTCCCCCTCTGTCTGAAAAGAAATAGATACTTTTTTTAAAAAGAGAATCATCATTATGACATAAATTTGACAATTTATCTTAACTTAAAAATGTCAATGAATGCCGTCCTTTTAACAGAGTATAACATAAAGTCTCAGTTTGGGGGATATAAAACACTAAGTCCTGAACTCAAAGACTCAAGTTTTCTCAGTTCCCATAAGGTGGTTTTCCAGTTTACATCAGTCTTCCATTGTAACAAGAAAAAATATTTATTTAATAATCTCTTGCTTTCAAATTTGTGGCAACTTCATTGATGTCTAATATTTACATTTTCTAAGCAATTATAATAGGATTTGTTTTTCTTAATCTCACATCTAGATTATCATCTTTCTCTACCCTCCCAAGCAGGACAAAAGAAGTTTATAGTATCTCTGTCTAGAGTTCAGGGTGACTTGTCAGGTCACTGTAGACCGGGGGCAAATTTGTTACTATTTATTCCTGTTTAAGAGTTTATAATCTCTTATTTTAACACAATTTATGCTGTTCCTACTTTGTCCTTAAAAAATACATTGAACTCCCATTTTATTTTAACGGATAAGATGCTTTAGAGCAGTGATTTCAATCTTTTTCATCTCATGGTACACATAAACTAATTACTAAAATTCTGTGTATTAAAAATAGGTATAATTTTGATTGATTTACAAAAAATAAAAATAGCAATTATCTACTCCTTTTGCTCCAAAGTGACTTTTTATATAATCAGTTCCCTATACTTTTATATAAAGATTTCTTGTACCAAGAATTAACCAATCAGACACAACCTTATTATGAGACATGAGCAATAAGATGCAACTCTATTATACAACCTATAATTTATGGTTTAGGACAGAAAATTCACACCAACACAAAAATAGATGGCTGTTTTTTATTTTTGTGTCACACCATTTGAAAATCACTGCGTTAGAGGGCTTAGAGGTTTAATAGAATTTCTATGAAAGCTTGTCCATATGTTCTATCCTGACTTAGTTTTAAACATTTTATTCTGCAGTGACCACCACCAACATCAAACTTTTTCTAAACTTTGCCTCCAAAATTTTAACTGTCTGTACTCCTAACGCTTCTGACATCAAGTATATGGAAGTCATTCCAACACCAACAAATTCTCCAACTCTCTGGACACTACTTTGTGTCTTATTATTCAATTTAATTTTGATGCCAACTGAAGTAGTTGCAGAGCAGTTATATTTAAGGGCTCAGTCCATCAAGACATCCACTGATTCTGATGCCAGTCACAAGCCTCCAGTTACAACCTGTACTTCTGATTAACTGGCTTTTAAATAAGGAATTTCATGACCCCCTCCTTAGTTTCAATAACTCTCTAGAATGGCTCATGGAAATCAGGAAAAAACTTTACATATTATTACCAGTTTATTATAAAGGATACAACTCAGGAACTGCCAAAATGGAAATATATATGGGGTAGGTCCAGAGGGGTCCAAGCACAGTAGTTTCTGTCCCCTTCGATTTGAGGTGTGCTGACTATCTGCCATGTGGATGCATGCACCAAAGCAGAAGCTCTCTGAACCCCATTGCTTAGAGGCTTTTATGGAAGTTTCATTACATGGGAATGATTGATGGAATCATTAGCCATTAATAATTGAACTCAATCTTCAGACCCTCTCCTCTCTTCAGAAATCCAGGTGTGAGGCTGAAAGTTCCAACTCCAATCACAGTGTTGATTCCTCTGGCAACCAGCCCTTATCCAGAAGGTATCTGTACCCACCAAGAGCCACCTCATTAGAATGAAAAACACTCCTGTTACTCCTAATGCTCAAGAAACCCAAGGGATTTAGAGTTCTGTGTTGGAAATTGGGAACTTGCTCTATACCTGTGTGCTCTCTTTTTCTTTTTTCTTAAATAGACTATATTTTTATAAATGATTTTTAGGCTTATCTAACAAAGAAGCAGAATGTATAGAATTCCCACATTCTCCCTGACCCATTATATACAGTGCCTGCTATTAGTAACATAAATATATTTTTGTTATTGATAAGCTGATATTAATACATAATAATTGATTCCAATCCATAATCTATATTGGGGTTCACAGTTCATGTTGTACCTTGTATGGGTTCTGACACATTCATAATGACATGCATTTCAAGTGACCCCAAATGTCCTATGCTTAATCAACTCATTTCTCCCTTCTCTCACTCTGAACTCTTCTTGGTAACCACCTATCTTTTAACTGCCTCCATGGTTTTGCCTTTCCCAGCATGCCATGTAGTTGGAATATTAAAGTACATAGTCTTTTGAAAATGGCTTTCTTTCACCTAGCAATGCACATTTAAGAAAGCTCCATGTCTTTTGTGTATTAATAGCTCATTCCTTTTTAGTGCTGAATAACATTACATTGTACAGCTGTACCACAGTTTATTTGGCCATTCACCTAGTGAATGGTATCTTGGGTGCTTCCAACTGTTGGCAATTATGAATAAGTCTAGTATATGTATATCCATGCACAGGTATTTGCATGAACATCTTTGTCAGTTCCTTTGGGTAAACAATAAAGTGTGCAATTGCTAAATCATATGGTAAGAATTTCCTAAGAAACTGCCAAACTATTTTTCAAAGTAGCCATAGCATTTTGGATTTCCAGAAGAATGACTGAGAGTTCCTATTTTTCTACATCCTTACCATTTGGTATTGTCAGTGTTCTAGATTTGAGCTATTTTGATATGTGTACAGTGGTACATCATTGTTGAATTTTGAGAGCTTTTTTTTGTATATTTAGGATAAAATTCCTTTATCAGATGTACCCTTTGCAAATATTTTCTCATATCTGTGACTTGTCTTCTCATTCTTTTGACATTGTCTTTAGTAGAACAGTTTTTAATTTAATGAGATCCAGTTTATCATTTTTATGGACTGTGCTTTTGGCATTATATCTAAAAAGACATTACCAAATCAAAGGTCACCCAGGTTTTTTCCTATGTTATCTTTTATGAGTTTATAGTTTTGTATTTTACATTTTGGTCTGCAATTCATTGTCTCCTTTATATTGCCTTTGCTCCTTTAACAGTGATCAAGTGACTATATTTGTTTGGGTCTCTTTGGGGATCTCTATTCTGTTCCATTGGTGTCTTTGTCTATTTTTGCAAGTTCCACACTGTTTTGAGATCTAGTAGTGCCTATCCTCTACCCGTTTTTCTTCTTCAGTATTATGTTGGCTATTCTGGGTTTTTTGTCTTTCCATAGAATGACTTTGTCAATATCTACAAAAATAATTTTCTGGGATTCAATTGAGATTATGTTGAATCTATAGATTAAGTTGAGAAAAAACTGACATATTGACAATTTGACTCTTCCTGTCCATAACCTGGAACATCTCTCCATTTATTTAGTCTTGATTACCTTCATCAGAGTTTTGTGGTTTTATTCACATATATCTTGTACACATTTTTGTTACATTTTTACATATGTATTTTTAAAAAGATTTTATTTATTTATCTTTAGAGAGAGGGGAAGGGAAGGAGAAACAGAAGGACAGAAACATCAAGGTGAGCTTGCCTCTTGCATGACCTTCACTGGAGACCTGGCCCTCAATCTAGGCATGTGCCTTGACTGGGAATTGAATAGGAAACCTTTTGGTTCACAGGCTAGTGCTCAATCCACTGAGCAGCACCAGCAAGGGCTATTTTTTGGTGCTAACTTAAACATTTTCTGTGTTTTCAAGTTCAAATTCCAATTGTTCATTGATTTAATCTAAGAAAGCAGCGGAGGACTTTTGTATATTAACCTTGTAGCCAACAACCTCATTGCAGTTGCTAATTACTTCCCAGAGGTCTTTCTCTGTGTGTGTGTGTGTGTGTGTGTGTGTGTGTGTGTGTGTGTGTGAGTCTTTGGGATTTCTTACATAGACAGTCATGTCATATGTGAACAAGTACAATATCTGACCTTTTTTTCCAAATCTGTATATCTTTCCCTTCTTTTTCTTATCTGATGCCTTAAGTAGGATTTCTAGTATGATGTTGAATAGGAGTGGTGAATGCAGACATCCTTGCTTTGTTTCATCATATGTTAATTTTGCTATAGAATTGTTATGCATATTCCCTATTAAGTTAAAAAAATACTCTTTCAAGTTTTCACCATAAATGGATGATATATTATGTCATATGTATGTTCTAATATATGAGGCCTGTCCAGGAGATATCCAGCCATGTAATGTGAAAAATAGAGACATTTATTGAAGAAGATACCAGATACAAGAAACATTGTACGAAGGACAATGATGCTTAAGTCACTTTCAAAGTAGATACCTCAGGACCTCACACTGTTCTCCCAATCACCATCAGCTGCCCCATCATATTTTCCTGAGTTTCATCGATGGTCTGAAATCTCCTCCCTTTCAGATGTGATTTTAGTGTTGGGAAAAGCCAGAAGTCACAGGGTGCCAAATCTGGGCACTAGACTGAGTCACCTCAGTGATTTGATGTTTTGCCAAAAGAATCTGTATGAGATGAAACGCATGAGTGGGCACGTTGTCGTGATGAAGCTGCCACTCACCAGTGCCTGTAGCTGCAGCCTCTTAATGATCCAAATAGTTTCTGTGGAGGAATGTTCAAGCTTAACTCAAAATTTGATGCAGATTCCTTGATCTACTCACTCAGTAATTTTGAATTCAAGGGTCACACATACACATTCTCACTCAACATTATCTGCCACCCTCCAATGAGTAGTTCAGTGAAGTCATTACTGTTCACACATGCACATTCCAGTCCTCTCTCCTCGGCTGCCAGGTTACATTGATGTTGTCCAAACCATTCTCATTATATTAACAATGGCTGGACCGTTTCTAGACAGACCTCATATCTACTGAAATGATATATCATTTTCTTGGGAAGAAAAGGTAACAATATGTGATTCAAAATTCTCTACATCCCTTCACTTAATTATATTGTTCCTAAAGGTTAAAATGGGCTAGGATTCTTTTCCTAACCAGGGAAATACATACTGCAAGACAAAGGCATGCTTCTTGTTATTCAGGTACTGACAGTGGTAACTATATCAGAGTGGACAGCTGGATAAAGTGAGTATCATATGTCATCAGTTGGAAAACACACTACAATTTCAAAAATACTAAAATGTGATTATGTATGCATAATATAATTAGTGAACTATTTTACTAGTATCTAAATACTCAAATAAAAATTTAATAACCATAGTTTATAATTAGTAGAAAAGAATTCTGCCAAACTCTTGAGATCATTACATCTAGAAACTGGTTTAAATATAAACTTTAAAGATGAGGAGAGAATCTTAAAAGCAGCTAGAAGAAAGGAGAGAGTTACCTACAAAGGAGTTCCCATAAGGCTATCAGCTGATTTCTCAAAAGAAACCTTACAGGCAAGAAGGGGCTGGAAAGAAGTATTTGAAGTCATAAAAGGCAAGGACCTACATCCAAGATTACTCTGTACATCAAAGCTATCATTTAGAATAAAAGGGCAGATAAAATGCTTCCAAGGTAAGTTAAAATTAAAGGAGTTCATCATCATCAAGCCCTTATTATATGAAATGTAAAAGTGACTTATCTAAGAAATAAAGAAGATAAAAAACTATGAACAGTAAAATGACAACAAACTCACAATTTTATCAACAACTGAACCTAAAAACAAAAACAAAAACTAAGTAAACAACTAAAACAGGAATAGAACCAGAGAAATGGACATCACATGGAAGGTTATCAGTGGGGAGGGGGAAAAGAATGGGGATGAAAATGTACAGGGAATAAGAAACATAATTGGTAGGGATAAAATAGATAGGGGGAGGTTAAGAATAGCATAGGAAGCAGAGAAACCAGAGAACTTACATGTACCCATGGAATATGACCTAAGAGGGGAGGGAATGCTGGAGGGTTGGTGCATGCAGGGCAGAGGGTGGATAAAGGGGAGAAAAAATTGGGAAAACCGTTCTAGCATAATCAATAAAATACACAAAAATATATAAATTTAAAAAATGCATTGCATCAAAAATGCCAATGATGAAAAGGTATTGTTTTTAAGGAAATTGGTAAATACAGGATATAAGTGTAAAATTACAAGACAAATTCTTACATATACATATTCTTACCACTTAATAAGCTGAAACCACAAAACTTAAATTATGATCTGAACACCATGGAAATCATGCTCAAATGTGATCAAGTATTATAAGGCTGAATGAAACAGCTAATATATAAGCGTGATTAAATTATAGGTTTGTTATTTAAATTTGATACTGTGATGTGGTTGGTACACTAAACAGAATAAATTGCAAAACCTAAGGAAAAAGGATAAAGTAAGTAGAAGAAATAATATGTTTGCTTTTGTCTTTTCTAAAAGCTCAATGAGAGCAGAGAGAGAGCACTGACCAGTTCCACTGGGAGAGAATTGGGGGATCTCTTCAGGAAGACTTATTATGCCACTTAGATTTTTACGGCACCAGAGCCACTGCTTCACATGGGATTTGGTGGTGGAGATGCTCATTACTAGCTTATTTGGATCAATCAGGGATCCAAATTACATAAGCAGTAACTCAAATTCTAAGAAAATAAAATATTTTATGACCACATTGAATCCATTGATACATTGTATTTATTGTGGAGATGGTACAAATAGGAAAAGGGGCAAGATTGCCCACAGGAGGTCTGGTGGGAAGTTGCTGAGCAGTCAAGCACCCAGAATGCAAACAGATTTGGTACAAAGACTGTAAAAACCCTGAGACTGAACATAAAGAGGATGACATTAGCCCCTTGACAAATGTTTTCCTTTCAGACAGAGCACCTATTCAAAGGAAGTATCTAAAGCCTGCTATTTTAAGTAAGAAACTACCTGACTGCAATGCATAATGCAAAACTATGGTTCAGGAGTAGAAAGCAAGACAGTTGCAGTACCTTGTATAGATGAGAATTATTTGCATTTTCTTTGGAGGTAAAAATGGTTGTTATGCTCGACAATGTTATATATAAAGCGATGTACTAGTTTTAGCATGTTTGGCTTATGTCAAACCTGCTTCTTAGCTCCTCTGATCTGCTCCAATATGATCATGCTTCTCAGAGCATTTATAAGGTCATGGCAGCTTATTTCTTGTGGATGCAATAACAAGCAAACACAACTCTGGACATTGTGATGATGTACAATTTACACGATGTACATCATGCTATAAGAGTGAACAAAAAGGTCAATCTTAACTAATCTACAGGAAGATAATTATTTTATTAGGAAGGTACATTAATGTCGCAGTATAAAAAATAACTAGTGGAGGTGGGAGAAGAGAAGAGAATGTGAGGCACAGGAAGTGGCATGTGCAAAAAGCAATGGTGGGAGGGATGGAGTAATTGCATGACATCGATCATTTAGGTAGGTAGTCAGGTACTGTTTCTGAGTACCACTCACCAGGATTTCACAAGCACCAAAAATTCTGGAAGAATCGATTAAGACTTTCTTATCCCACTATTCTTTGTCATATACCAAAGCTTAGGCCCCCTTTATTAAGATCTGATATCCACAGGGAAACTAGGAGTAGAAGGTGACATTCTCAAAGCCATCATTAGTAAAGACATTTTTGTCTCTGTTTCTTGTTTTCTTAGATGAGTCACGATTGATAGCTATCTATAAAATTTGACCTTTTATTACAGATTATTTTAGAGATAAACAATTAAGAACTTGTGGATAAAATATTGCCATGTTTAACATTTATGCCCAGTGCTAAGGGTTTGCCATCAGTAATGCTTGCTCAAAATCCAGCACTACAGACTATTTGATTTATGATCTCTGAGACAGGAAAAAATCATATACAGAGAATATCTTAATCTATTATTGTTACAAACACATTTATATACAATTATTATTTAAAAGCTATTACTTTTCCTTTCCTCAATGTAGACATATGGGGAAATTATTAAAAGTATTCTAGAAACAGACAGATTTTAATCTGAGTTCTGAGTATGCTTTTTATATGCTGTTATAATGAAAATTATACACCCATGTGTTCATTTAATTCATTAACAAAATGGTGTTTTATAGATTAAATAAATTAATGAATATAAACTTACTAGTATAATTTCAGCCACATATTGAGTATTCAACAAAGGTTAGCTATTAAAAATTACTGTTGCTATTATTATTTCTATACTGTGTCTTTAATTAAAATGAGCAAGGATATTACACATTATAGGTATAGCATGTATCACAGTCTAAGCCAATGCATCATGCTCTTACAGTGTGGGTATGGCCAACCCAGTGGTAGCAATTGGGAGAGCTTGGTGTTAGTAAACTTTGAAATAAAAACAGTTTGGAGTCTTTGCTATCCAGAGCTCATCACTATGGGCTAAAAGTATAATAACATCTAAAGAGAAAAGTGATCATAAAAAAGATATTTATTCTTTTGCTTTGATAATTACTAACAGGGAAGTACTCAAGAAGAGAAGCCAGCACCTTTTGTATTTGTTTATAAACTTACTACCCATTTTGCCTGTTTGTGAAATCAAATTAATTCTATTCTAAATTCTACAGTGTAAATTTTTATAAGGAAAGGTAATATCTTAGAAGCAAGAAGTCAGACCCGTTTGAATATATATCTATAAACATGGATCCAAACCATAAGTCTTGCACATATTTTATGATGCTTTACCCTGTGTACCTTAGATTTTAATATATATTGCTTCATGACAACAAATTCCATGTTAACAAAACTAGAATGGCAAGAACGAATACCACAAAGGCCTAGACAGGAAAACTGTGCAGCCTCTTCTAAACTGAATGCAATCTTAAAAGAGTAATAAGTATAGATTTCATTGCTGAAATCCCTGTTCACGTCTCAAAATAAGACCTTTATTTTTGTAGGTGTTTATTTATATAATAATAAAACCTTTGTTTTTCAAAGACACCGTTACCATAATTAAATATTTGTATACTGTGTTTTCATTTAACAAGATATCATATATACCCACATTTATATTTTCATATATAAGAAAATATTTTAATTGTTTGCATAACATTGCAAAGATTAAATATTTGTTGCAAAGGAAGATGACTGATAATCTTTCAGAGAGATGACTGCATTAGTATATACAATAATATTTTTAAAGCAAGAAGTTTGGGGTAAGTCCACTTAAAATTATGTAACACATACATAACACAATCAGCAGTTCTGTACTGTGACCAGATAACATATTTTGCAAATGATATATGTTCAAAATGGAAAGTTGTATTAGGTATAACATTCTCTGTTTAATAGAGTATATATAAATTATCATAGATAACTTTCTATAAAATATAGAAAATTTTTATAGTTAATATATGGTGATAGTAAGGAACAAAGAGTTCACATTTTTGGAGCTATGGTCTTTATGTTTTAAGCAATTTTCCTTAAGTGTCACATAAACCTATGAATGTATCTTAATATTTTTAAAAACAACTTTCTGCTACACTGGAAGAATTTTCCTACTAAATTAAGAGGTTGATGCTACAAACAATTGGGAGACTAACTTTGAAGTACTAGACATATATTAAAACAGCAACCAAAAAATACCCCACTTATTTTTATAGTAGAAAATAATATATACTTATAAGAATGTAAAGACTTAAAGGAATATATTTTAGAAATGAGGAAGATGACATTTCTGCATATTTTCACTTTTGCAGGTTGTTTCTAATTATTTATTTGAATATCTTCAAAATATTTTGTGCCTTTGTCCTGATGCCTCCTTTTGATTTCGCCTCCTAGTCCTAGATGTCCAATGAATGTCCCGTTATCAGTAGTGGCTTAGTCCTACTCAGAGTGAACATTGCCATTTGCTGCAATCTAAATTATTTTCTTTCTTGGGAATGTCTGGTTTTACTTAATTATTCCTTTTTTTTTTTCCATCTTTAATTTCCTAGCTCCTTCAAAGAGCTAGGAACTTACAAGAAAAAAGAACTTGGGATTTTGATTTAGAAATGAGAATTATAAATAAGTCACAATGCTCCACTTTATAATAAGTAAATATTTTAAATAATTAAATATATTTTATTTCTTGCTAATAATTTTTTAACTTGAAGAGAATCTTCAGCTTCAGAAATTGATGTCTCATGAATCACCAACATATCTGAATAAAGATGACCTCTTGGTTAACAGAAGTAATTTGAATTCATTGTGTTTTTGAGATGAGTACAATTTTCAGCTTTTTATTGGCAGGTTATTAGTCAATATATATCAAATTGTGAAGACTTTTATCCCTCCCACTGCTTCTTACTTGGTTGACCCTGATTTATATCTTTGTTGTACTAAACTAATTCAAATAATTTGCTGTCCTGGTTTTTTAACTATTTCAGTGGAAATATTCAAGTGAGTAAAAGAAGTTTCAGAGGCAAATATACTATTTCCCAAACCTGAATTCAGCACTGCAAGCCTTGTTGGCACTTTATAGCAAAACACTTAGCTGTGATCAATTATAGCTTTCTCAGTAAAATCCCAGAGCTCACCTCTAGGAAGAACATGCGGTTAAAGCAAAGGGGTGGAGGGGTGACGGATGTTAAAAATTGCTTAGCTGAGTCTGACATTTTATCTCTTAAATATTAATTATACTGTGGGTTTCTTCCTATTTACATACCTAAGTGTTTGCTTGGGACATAAATGGTACTAAATTGTCTTGAGAAAGCCATAGAGCAGCTTTGTTAGATAAAACTTCTTGCAGCTGGTAATTTTTGGCAATTAATATTATGAATGCTAATGTGATGGGGAAAAGGGAAGGTACTTCCAGGATGCCACTTATCTCTGTAAAATGAAAGAAAATGTCAGAAGTGGTGGGCCTGCTGAGAGTATTACTTCTGGGAAGGAAATAGATAGCAAATGTTAAAATTATCATATTTATGGACAGGCAAGAATTTTAAAACTGGGGTATCTAATAAATAGTCTAGCAAACAGAGTTTATTTAAATATTATTAAATGCTTGTTTTGGATTGTTTTATATATAACAGTGAGATAATTTTTTAAATTATACTGAATATATACTATATGGTTCAAATTAAGAATTGAAAGCAGATTCACAGAAATTAGCCCATTGGATTATCTTAATAATTAGTGAGATATTAGGGAGCAATTCTTTTGATGCTGACAATCAATATATGAGATAAACATTAAAATGAGATATATATTATGATAAAGCTGTGCTTGATAGATAAGTGTAAAAGCCTAAAATTATGAGGAAAAAATCAGCAGAGCTACTGGAATGTGTATACTTCAGCAATATTAGAATTGTTGTCATAACTTTCAGAGGAGTTATATTCTCTTATTTTTTCCAAGTAAATTTTTAAAAAAGTAGCTATACTGCGACTGCTCATTAAGCTGGGGAACTTGAACCAGACTAACTCTTCACTGGAAAGAATGTAGGTGGAAAGCAGTAACAAGCACTTTTAACATATGAGTTGTGAGAATTCACAACTGAAAATATAGTATCATTTACACAGTTCTCATTTATGATTTGAAGAACGCTGACTTTAAGCTTATGTGAGTGTCTCTGAGATTTCAAATTACCAGGTAAATTAATTTTGTAAGTACTTAGTAAATGCATAGTTTAAATACCCCGTATTGCATTTTTGACTCAGGTATAAGCTTCACTTATGGTGACTCTGAGACAATAGTATTCCATCAGTAAGGAAGAAAGAATTCTTTACATGTTAAACACAATTGTCATTATACATATATTTTACCTAGCTGGTTTCCTATGCTCATTTTTATGTTACAATATAATGATGAGGAATGTTACTAAAATAAAATAAACATTTCTAATTTTGTGTGATAGTTTAAATTTCCACTTCTAATTATTCTTTCCCATAATTTCCAGAAGAACTTTCACAAGTGGCATGGCACATACATTAATTCTTTTCTATTAGACATATTCACTATACTAAAAAAATATAAAAAGTGATAAATGAAGAATTATTCTTATTTTTATTTTAACTCATCAAGCCTTTATTAAACATCTCCTCTGTATTTTCAGATCTGTAAGGAAAAGGAAATCAATAGTATATTCTGAATTAAGGAACTTACTTATTTTTTCAGAAACAAATTTGTAAATGTGAACAAATTAAAATTTAAACATGTGGGAATTTGAAATGATCTATGCAAGACAGCATACCATAAAGAGTTGATTTGAATAGTAAATAAGGATAAAACAATGGAATTATTTCTGGTTCAGTAGCTCTAAGTGTGGATAGTGCAAGGTTGATAGGGTGCTGTACCTCAAAATGTATCATTGGATGGCTGAAATTCCTCTGGAAAGAGAAAAAAACACCTTATGAAATGTTCAGAAATATAGTAAAACCTTTATAAGTAAAAATTTTTATTTTGAGTTAATTATCATAGCAAAAATTTTATATTACTTCAGGTGAATGGATAAATTATAAAATAGAATGTCCCACGTCTTAGTCTGCATGGATTGCTATACCAAAATACCATAGATTGGGTGGCTTAAACAGTCAAAATTTATTTTTCACCATGTTGGAGTCTGGAAAGTCCCATAATCTTGGTGGTTAGCTAATTTGTTTTTTGTTGAGAACTGTCTTGCTATCTTGTTTGTATCTTCATATAGGAAAGGATGGGAACAGAAATAGTGGAAGACGGAGACACTCAATATTTCTTTCTAATTTGAAGATAAAATACAATCTCAATGAAAATGCCAGTAATCTTTTCTGTAATGTAGAAATCAATTTTTAAATATTTCTAAAATTCATAGGGAAAGGCAAGGGACCAAGAATAGCCACACTACTTTGTAAAAGAGAAAGTTGAAGGAGTATATGACTTTGATTACAACACTTATAAAAACACATGAATAAGTACAGGGAATATTCACATAAATAAAGTAGATAAATGCAACAGAAGAGAAAATATAGAACAAATGATTGATCTTCAAAGAAGGTACAAAAGCAATTCAAGGAAGAAAGGACATTCTTTTAACTCAACATTGTTGCAGCAAATGGGTATCCATATTTAAAAAAAGAACTTCTAAAAGTTAACGGAAAATTGATTATATTATATCAATAAGAAACCCAAAACTATAAAAATTACAGAATGAAACATAGGAAAATCATGTATTTATATAAAGTAAATATTTCCTATGTACAACACCAAAATAACAACCAGTGAAAAATAAATTGAAATTTTCAGCTTCATTAAAAATTAACTTTTTCTCTAGAAAAGCCATTGAAAAGGTAAGACCAATATAAGAACACTATATTGACAAATATTTTCAATACAGGACTTTTTTGAGAATATATGAAAAATGTCAAAACAGTAATAAGATAACAAATTATATGAACATAAATTAAATATATATGTATATGGTTGACAATTAACACATGAGATACCGCTACATACTTAGTATATTACTATTGACTATACCAAATGTTGGTAAGGATATAAAGGAAATGCAATTTAGATTTTGGCTCTTCTAGTGAGAATAGAAAGTATAAACCATCACATTATAAAAGTTTGACTCTTCCTTAATAAGTTTAATGTCCATGAAGTGGGTCTGTGGGAGACAGGGGACAAGAAGAGAGAAAGGGTAGGAAGAGAGAGAAACACAGGTGTACATGCATGCATTTGCATCCTCTGGTCTCTTCTTATGAAGACACTAATGACTTTACCTTCCTGACCTCATCTAAATCAAATATATCCCAAGGACATATCTCCAGATATCATCAAATGGGAGGTTAGGGCTTCAACATGGGAATTTGGGAGGAACACAGCCAGTTCATTGGACCATAGAAAAGCAAATATAAAAAATATGTATTTATTATATTTTCATGGCAAAATGTTTATGTAACATTGCTAAGTGACGCTGCAGGTTGCAAAATATTCACAATATGATATTAAGTCTATAAAAAATAGACACAATAAAAACATTAACAAGACAATCCCAAAGGTATTTGCAGGGGAAAAACAAAATCCCCAAAATAGTATTTTTTTTCTATGTCCTAGTATTACCCAACTTATCTGCAATGATTCATGTAACTTCTAGAACCACAAGTGTAAAATTCATTCACATACACACACACAGAATGTAAATGGCATTTTATAATAAATAATGCAGGTATTGACCAGAAGATACTAAAAAGACATGTAAAGCAGTAATGCTTGAGAACTAATGATGGAATTTGAGAGCTTTATGAAAACTGTGGGTCTCAAATATGGTCCTGTATTAGAATTAACTAAGAAAGTTTCAAAAATGTTGACCCTAGTCTGCATGCACAGAGACTTTAATTTATTTTGCATGCAGGGGGTCCAAAGATCCAAAGATATTTTATTTTGTTTCTTTGTTTTTGTTTGGTATAGACAACATTTTAATTCTTTTTTAGAGGAAAAGATACTGATTGATTTTAATTAATCTATGCTGGTTGTGTATAGGCAGAGAGTTATTTTCTAAAATTTCAATTTATGTTTATCTTTTCTTGAGGCAAAATTGGTATAGAGCAATATAATTTGGCACTATGTGTACTACAAAGTGATCACCACCAAAAGTATCTGCATTTCACTGTAAATTGACCCCTTCATCTTTTTCAACCACCCCTAACTCTCTTCTCCCCCATACTCACCAGTCTGTCCTTTGTATATATATTTTTCTTTGTTTTGTCTTGTTTATTTTTTTAGATTTCATGTATAAGTGAAATATAATATTTGTATTCCTCCCTGTGACTCATTTCATTTAGTACAATACCCTCAACTTTCATCCATGTTGTCAGAAATGGCAAAATTTCATTGTTTTTATATGGTTGAGTAGTATTCCATTGTATATGTATCAAATCTTTGTCCATTCATCCATTGACATACATTTATGTCGTATCCATCTCTTGGCTGTCACAGATTGTGCTATACTAGGTGAAAAAGTGCATATATGTTTTAGAATTCATGTGTTTGTATTCTTCAGATAAACTTAGAAGAATGATCGCTGGATTATATGACAGTCTTCTTCTTATATTTTTGAGTAATCTCCATACTGTTTTCCACAGTGGCTGCACAAATTAACATTTATACCAACAGTATTCAAGGGTTATTTTTTCTCCACATCCTCTCCAACACTTGTTATTTCTTGTTTTTTGTTTTTGTTTTTGTTTTTTAATAATAGTCACTCTACAAGTGTGAGGTGATATTTCATTGTGGTTTTGATTTGCATCGCCCTAATAATTAGTGAGGTGAACATCTTTTTTTATGTGTCTGTTGGCCATCTGAATGTATTCTTGGGTAAATACCTATTCAAATCCTGCCCTTTTTAAATTGTGGTTGTTTTGTTGTTGTTGTTATTGAGTTGTATGAGTTCTTTCTATAATTTAGATACAAATACTTGTAGGATTTATTTTCACAAATATCTTGTATTCAATTGGCTGCCTTTTTGTTTTGATGATGGTCCCCTTGACAGGGCAGAAACTTTTTAGTTTGATGGAGTCCCATTTGTTTATTTTTTGTTTTGTTCCCTTGGCTTTGGAGTCAGATCCACAAAAATGTCTCTATGACTAGTGTCAAGGAGCTTACCACCTATATTTTCTTCTAGGAATTTTACTTCAGGTCTTCATTCAAGTCTTCGATTCATTTAAAGTAAATTTTTGTGTATGGTCTTGTTTCATTTTTTCATTATTTTGCATGTGACTGTCCAATTTTTTCAACATCATTCATTGAAGAAACCATCTTTTTTCCATGTCTGTTTTGGCTTCTTTGTATAAAGTAGTTGTCCATAGGTGTATGTTTATTTCTGGGCTCTCACTTCTGTTTCTCCAATCTGTGTGCCCATTTTTATGCCAATAATACACCGTACTGATTACCGTAGCTTTACAGTATAGTTCAAAATCAGGAAGGATGATAGCTCCATCTTTGTTTCTTTCTCAAGATTGCTTTAGCTATTTATGAAAATTTCAGGCTCCGTACACATTTTATAATTATTTGTTCTTGTCCTTTCAAAAATACCTTTAGAATTTTTCTAAATTCAAAATTGTTTTTAATTTAGAATTGCTTTTAATTCTAGGAATTGCTTTTAATATGTAGGTAGTAACTTTGGGTAGTATGGGCATATTAGTAGTATTAATTCTTCCAATCAATCCATGAACATATTTTTTATTTATTTGTTTCTTTTTCAATTTATTTTATAGTGTCTTATGTGTTTTCAGTGTACATGACAATTATTGGTTAAATTCATTCCTAGATATTCTATTCTTTTGAGGCAATTGTAAATGGTAGTTTTCTTAATTTCTTTTCTCTGATCATTCATTACTAATATACAGAAATGCCACCGATTTCTGTACATTTTCTTTGTATCCTGCAACTTTATACTTATATTTATTAGTTCTAAAAAATTTTGGTGTAGTCTTTAGGGTTTTATATCACATCATCTGCAAATAATGAGAAATTTGCTTATTCCTTTCAGATTTGGATGCTTTTTATTTCTTTTTCTAGCATAATTGTGGTGGCTGGAACGTCCATTACTATGTTGAATATGAGTGGTGAAAGCAGATATCCCTGTCATGTTCCTGCTCTTAAGGGAAACACTTTTATTTTTCCTCCTCGAGTATAATGTTGGTTGTGGGTTTGGAACATATAGCCCTTATTATGTTGAGGTATGTTCCCTCTAGACTCACTTTGTTGAGAGTTTTTATCATAAATAGTCGTTAAATTCTGTCAAATGTCTTTTCTGCATCTCTTAAGAAGGTCTTATGATTTTAATCCTTCCCTTTGTTCATGTGTCCTACCACATTGATTGATTTGCAAATGTTTAACCATCCTTGCATCCCTGGACTAAATACCACTTCATTGTGTTTTATGGTCCTTTTGATATATTATTGAATTTATTTTGCTCATTTTTGAGAATTTTTGCCTCTATATTCATTCATGATACTGGTCTGCAATTTCTTTCATGCTGCCCTTGTCTGGTTTTGGTATCAGGGTAATGCTGGCCTCATAAAACAACCTTGGAAGCACTCCCTTTTCTTCAATATTTTGAAATAATTTTAGAAAGACAGATATTAAATTTTCATTGAATGTTTGGTAGAATTCATTCACCTATGAAGCCTGGCCCTTGTTGGTTCAGAAATTTTTTACTACTGATTAAATCTCCTTATTAGTAATTGGTCTGAGATTTTTAAATTTTTTTTCACAATTCAGTCTTGGAGGATTTCATGTTCCTATGAATTTATCTATTTCTTCTATATTGTCCAATTTGCTAGTATATGATGAGATCTGTTCAGAAAGTATGTGATCTGAAAAATAGACATATTTATTAAAGAAAGTACAAGGTACAAGAAACATTGTACATAGGACAATGATGCCTCAGTCCCCTTCAAAGTAGGCACCTTGGGACCTCAGACAGCTCTCCCAATTGCCATCAGCTGCCCCATTGTATTTTCCTGAATGAGGAATATTTATGCTTAATGCAAAATTTCATGCAGATTCGTTACTCTACTCACTCAGTCATTTTCAATGTGATCCCACACAGCACATATGCTCACTCAATGTCATCTACAACCCCCACTGACTAGTACAGTGAAGTTATCATTGTTCACAAATGTACATTCCAGTCCACTCTCCTTGGCTGCCAGGTTACACTGATGTCACACAAACTGTTCCCCTTATATTAACAATGGTTGGACTTTTTCCAGACATACCTTGCATACGCAATAGTTGGATTTTTTTCTGGAAAGACATTGTACAATTCCTGGTTGGAGTCTCTTATGATTCTTTGTATTTCTCTGGTATCAATTGTAACTCCTTCTCTCTCATTTATGATTTTATTTGAACCCACTATTTTTCCTAGTTATTCTAATAAAAGTTTTGTTTATTTTGTTATTTTCAAAGAATAAGCTTTTATCATTTATCTTTTGCATTCTTTTTGATATGTATTTCACTTATTTTATTTGTTCTTCTTTTTCTAGTTCCTTTAGTTGTAAAGTTAGATTGCTTATATGAGATATTTCTTGTTTCTTGAGGTAGGCTTGTATTGCTATGTACTTTCTTCTGAGAACTGCCTTTGCTACACCCAGAAATTGTTTTGTGTTATATTTCTGTTTTTCTATGTTTCTAGGGATATATTTTTTTCTTCAGTGACTCTTTTGCTGTATAGTAGTGTATTGTTTAATCCCCATGTCTTTGTGGGTTTTACAGTCTTATTTTTGTAATTTATTCCTACTTTTATATCATTGCTATTGGATAAAATGCTTATAATCTCAATCTCAAAATTGATATAATCTCAATGTTCTTGAATTTATTAAGATGGGTATGTTTAAAGGCTTTGAAGCAATCAAAATATTCAGCTAGAACTGAGCATCGCTGATAGTTGAACAGTTAATCTGTAAATTGGGGCTAATTAACCAAGACTTCTGAATGAATTAAAGCTTGTATTTGACCTAAAAAGAAGTGAAGATCCCATCTGGGTTGTAAAGTTCCTTGGTGTTCTTATGAAAATTATATTCTGGTCAAGATGGAGCTCTAAGTAAATATAGCTCACTTTCTCACACAACCGCAGCAATAATTACAACTATATTATAGAACAAATAGCACCCAGAATCATCAGAAAATTGAGCTGCATGGAAGTCGAACATCCAAGGAATTAAAAAATCATACTAATCCAGACAGGAGGTGCAGAGATGAAAGGATGTGGAGATGAAAAATGGGAGGTTTCATACCCACATGTGATGGATAAATATTGGGAGGGATACCTCCTGAGTTAGAGATCCCTGTCCCACACCAGGCCACCCAGTCCAGGGTTCCAGTGCCAGCAAGATAAGTCCCTATAACTTCTCACTTAAAACCAGTGGTGATTGGAGCAGCCAAAAGAACTGTAAAATTCTATGATGTCTCCCCTAAAAGGGCCCACAACAGTCTTCAAACTTAATGCCAACTCACTCCCTCTAGATTCCAGCATGAGGGCAGAAGTTGGAAGGGCACCAGTGGCATATGGGGAGAAACTAAAGTGTCTGGCATCAGGGCAAGGGCTGGTGCACAGCTTCATCCCAAACAAAATTCCAGAGGCCAGGCAGTGGCTGTTTTCCTTTTTATGAGCCTTCCCCCACACAGAGACACAGTATGGTGACACCATACCTGAGACTTCATCAACCTGATTCACACAATTGCCCTGTTATGGCAATTACCTAAAGCTGTCCCCCATTCAACTTCCAGGTGAACTTTTCTATAATAGGCCATGCTACTAAGACAGAGAGTGAAAGAAGTTGTACCTAATACATAGAAACAAACATAGGGAGGCTGCCAAAATGAGGAAACAAAGAAATATGGGCCAAATGAAAGAACAAAACAAAATTCCAGAAAAAGATCTAAAAAATAGAGATAAGCAATCTATCATATTCAGAGTTGAAAACATTGGTTATTAGGATCCTCAAGGAACTCATTGGGTACTTCAACAGCATAGAAAAGATCCAGATAGAAATGAAGGTTACATTAATTTAAATAAAGAAAAATTTATAGGGAATCAATAGTGGAGTGCATGAAGCCAAGAATCAAATCAATTGTTTGGAACAAAAAAATATTCAATCCTAATGACAAGAGAAAAGGTAATAAAAAATGAGGATAGGGTATGGACACTCTGGGAAAACTTGAAATGTACCAACATTTGAATCACAGGAGTGCCAGAGGAAAAGAGAAAGAGCAAGAAATTGAAAACTTATTTTAAAAAATAATGAAAAAGCCCTGGCTAGCGTAGCTCAGTGGATTGAGCATGGGCCTGCAAACCACACAATCACGCTTCAATTCCCAGTCAGGGCACATACCTGGGTTGCAGGCCAGTTCCCAGCAGGGGACGTACAAGAGACAACCATACATTGATATTTCTCTCCCTCTCTCCATCCCTTCCCCCCTAAAGAGAAATAAATAAAATCTTTTAAAAAATAATGAAAAAACTTCCCTAATTTGGTGAAGGAAATAGACATACAAGTCCAGGAAGCACAGAGAGTCCCAAACAAAATGGATGCAAAGAGAACCACATCAAAACACATCATAATTAAAACACCAAAAGTTAAAGACAAAGAAATAATCTTAAAATCAGCAAGAGAAAAGCAGGCAGTTTCATTCAAAGGAGTTCCCATAAGACTGTCAGCTGATTTCTCAGCTGAAACTTTGCAGGCAAGAAGGGGCTGGCAAGAAATATTCAAAGTGATGAAAAGCAAGGACCTACAACCTAGATTACTCTACCAAGCAAAGCTATTGTTTCGACTCAAAGGGCAGATAAAGTGCTTCCCAGACAAAGTAAAGCTAAAGGAGTTCATCATCACCAAGCCATCATTATATGAAATGTTAAAGGGACTTATTTAAGAAAAAGAAGATCAAAACTATGAACATTAAAATTGCAAGAAGTTCATAACTATCAATAATTGAATCTAAAAAACAAAGTAGGCAAACAAGCAGAACAGAAACAGAAAATAAATACTGACATCATTTGGAGAGTTATTGGTTGGGAGGGGGAAGGGAGAGCTTGGAGAAAAAGATGCAGGGATTAAGAAGTATAAATTGGTAGGTGCAGAATAGACAAGAGGGATGTTAAGAGCTATATAGAAATGGAGTAGCTAAAGAACTTATATGCATGATCTATGGACATGAAATATGGGGGGATTATCAGGGGGAATGGGAGGTACTTTGTGGAGGGGGGCAAAGGGGGAAAATTGGTACAACTGTAATAGCATAATCAGTAAAATATATTTTTAAAATGTATTCTAACCCCAGTTTGTCACTGTGAAGAATTTGAGTTACATGTAGCTAATCTTACTGAAATTTCAGGGTATCAATTTAGAATCAGGATTAGAAGAGAGAGAAAAACATAGCTGATATTCTGTCATATAAAAATTAGTTATGATTAGCATTAGCTAGCAATGTGGTTGTTTTTGATTAAATGAGTTGCATATTGGAAGAAGTGTCAGGAATAGGTTACACAAATAACCACATAATTGGACTATTCCAGAATATTTTTGACTTTTGATAAGTGGTTATGTAACATTAATTTTAATAATCTCTTAAATTCCAAGATTAAAAAAGCAGTAGAAAACTATTTTAAAAATATAATTCAGAGCAAGACTCATTGTTGGTTTTATCTTCCTTTACCCTTTTCACATTGCGCTTTGTAAAAATCTACAGTTAATATGTTCCGGGAGGGACTCTTTGTATTTGTATAGCACTATTTGACCACAGGTCAGATAGCCTTAGAGAGGAAAATCATGAACCCAAGTTTGAGAAATGTTGATTTTAAAGTTTGTATATTCATGGATGAACAATTTAAACACCACTTGAAAGTTGAGACAATATCAGTGAAGTGAAGTTTTGAAGTGAGATGCTATGGAGATTGTGCTATGGAGATGATAAAAGCAGTGAACCAGTTTGAACTCAGGACAAAAGGCAAAACAAGAGAAATGGACAGAATATGCATATATTTTAATGATCAAGACAAGCATTAGCTGGACTGAAAGACTGTTGAAAGTTTGGTTCCATTATCTTGCATTATATAGAAACCTACTAATTCCTTAATAAATGTTTGAAAGGAGAAATTTTAATTCCACCGGAAAATTAGGGGCTACGTTTTTTAATATTAGATATTTATCTTCTAATAATTAATATCACCTAAGCAATATTCCATATAAATATAGACCTCAATGATCTCAGGGTGAGAATAAACTTAAAAATTACTGAACTTTTCAGCGGAATACAAGGTAATTTTCCAGTTTCAGATCATGGTGCCGAATAAACAAATTAAATTATCTTGAGAATGTGTTACCTTTATCTAGTCCTCATAATGATTCACAGAAAAATATAAATTACCTGTGTGATCCAAAACACCTCTAGCTAAGAATTTAGATTTAAGTGGCTCTCAATAATGGCACCAGGTAAATAGCAGAAACAAACAGAATCCTGACAGAAGGAAAAGATGCAACAGTTAAAACAGTTAAAAGGCACAGTTAAACTTAAGCTGCAGAAAGGCTGAAAGTAAAAAATAATTTAAATAGTATATTGGATATATATTAGGTAAAAGAGAATTATTTTGCCATGATAATATTAAAATATATGTAAAGTCATAAAGCTTATTAAGATAAAAGCAGTCATTACACAATTATAAACATTTACATTCACCAGGAGGACAGAAGTTTTAAACTAGTATACCTCTCACAACATAGCTACAAAATTAACAACATCTGACAGAAATGAAGAAGAAGGATAATCTACCACTTTACTTATAGATATTTTTATATATATTTTAATAATCAATAGATTAAGTAGACAAAAATCAGTTACAAAACATAGAAAGCCAGTATATAGTCAATTGGGGAATTCTATGCTGTATTTTACTTATGGGAATACAATTTAAAAATATACTTCAAGGTTAAGTCTGGCTTCCAGTCACCATAAACCATCAAGTCTTTATGCTGTTTGTACAATCGAAAAAAGTCTAAGACCGTCTAAGAAAAAATACTCCAGATCTCCAGAGAACATAGTTTAGCATTTAGTAGATTGGAAAAATTAATCTCTTGCTAATTTAGAGCCCTTATCCTTGAATTTTAGACCCTTAGTCCCAGAATTTAAAAAAAAAAAAGATTAAATCAACATTATTAAAAGTTTTCAGGTCTAGTCAAAAATTTATTTTGAAAGTTTTGACATAAAGTTGAACAGAATCCTGACAGCATTTTCCTACACCTGACATGGCTACATCTAAGTGTTACAAGATAGAGAAATTTGATGGTCCACAAAAATAGCTCAAATACTCCATTCCGTTTCTTTCTAACTGAAAGGGATTGGTTTTATTTGCTCTCCAAAGTCACCCTCAATATGTTCATATACTAATCCATTATTTTTGCTTGTGTGTGTATTTTATGAGTTACTTTTAGCATATGTTCAATTTGATTTTGTTTGTTTTTTCATTTCTGATTAACCAGAGCATAAAAAATTAAGAACCCATTTATTTTAAACAAACTTCTATTGTGTTTTGTGGGTTTTTTTTTTCTGAAGTGTTTGGGCTATGTTTACATTACCTTTAAGACTCTTAGTAAATGATACTTTGTGATATATGAAATACTTGACTTTTAATTCTACACATCTAGTTCTTTTAGAGAATAAATGTACATAGCCCAATTGTAATACTCAGAGACTCTTGGATATTCCTTTGAACATATTAAAAATTCAAGAAATTCTTATTGAATGGATGGGTGCATGAATGTATGTGTAACAGACTAACTAGCTAGGATATAAGTCCTCTTAGCTTATTAAATGCAACTGTTTGACACAGAACATTTTTAGCTACTGTACTGGCTGCCTTCCCAGAGCTCAAAGTGTTGCTAACAATGAAGCATGAAACTAGACCGACTTATTGACAAAAAGCACAGAGAGATTCAATCACAAAAACTCTTTCTTCGGCATTACAATTATATGCAGTGGTTAAAAAGAACCAGTGAAACCATTTTCAGAGTTAAAAAATAAGTGTAAGAAATTCCAAACACTTCTAAAGGAAGAACTATGGGAAAAATAGAGGTTTATTTTTAAAGAAATAATCTTTTTAAATTCTTTCTTGCTATGATTAATCTTAACTGAGGAAATGTCTGCTTTCACAATCTCTTCTTATAAAAATGTTTATTTTGCTGTAATTTCAAACTTACAACTTTAGTGTGTTTTCATCTCAGTGATGCCTCTTCTAGTAGGTGAGTTCTTTGCATGATGGGCTATAAAAATAGCAACATATTGAAACAGCACAGGATATCCTGTGCTCTGAATGACGGGCATTTAGCTGAACACAGTGCACACACAAACATACACTGCTGTTAGTTTTGCCCTGTAAAGACTTTAAAGGGACCAATTTTATTTTAGCAGAAAAGAAGTAATACTGCCTAGAAATGTCCAGATATGCTGGTTAATTCCATTAGCATTTTCACACAAAAATGAATACATTTAGTTTATTAATACATATGCATATACACACTTACATAAAGAATTTTTAATGTACATACACACACTTGACACGTCTACTTAGCATGCAGTGGTCTCATAGGGAGGAGAACAAGCAATAGCCTACATTGTGGGTGTGACATGAGTAGCTCTCAGTGTTTGCTACCATACAGATTACATACAGCAATTCCACACAGCGTTCTTTCTTACCTTGGGTTTCCCAGGTACAGAGCTTGAGATGATGATTCTTATGCAAGTGATTTATTGAGAAAGGGCTCTCAGGTGAAGTTTGTAAGGAGGTACAGGAAGCAGCATAGGGAAAAAAGCCTCAAAAACATGGGTTCATCTAAAGTCCATAGGGAACTCTGGAAAATAAACACAACTGCAAAACTGTCAAATCTTCAGGCAAGGGGCCAACCTTTCATAATTCCAGATCCATTAGGCTTTGGCAGTTACTGCCTCTTGTGAGCAGGTGGCATAACTTCAAAGGCACTTCCTGGTGAAGAGGCTCCTTTGGTCTAGAGTCCTTCTCAGAGCTGGAGCTGTGAGCCATCAACAAACACTCACAGAAGCTGAGTTAGGTGCTTTGTCCCAGTAGGGCGGTCTGTTCAGAGCACCAGCATTGCCTTCTACAACCACCTGCTTATCCCCAATTTTCATGTGTGGGTAGGAAGCAGCCCTTGGAAGGCAAAATGTGGATGTTAAGAGGAAAGGGACTGTGTTATTCATTAAATTGTATCCTTTTTCTGTCTGTCAAATTATCTAGCAATAATACAAACTATATTCTTCTATTGTTTTACTCTTTGTGCTATCATGAAAAGTAATATGCTCAGGTGACACATGGATAAAACAGATCTGGACTCCTTGAGGTTCCTTTCCTAACAAGATAATCAACTCAGGGACAACAAACTCACAACTATCAACAATTGAACATACATACATACATACATACATACATACATACATATCAAGCAAACAACTAGAACAAGACCCAGAATCACAGAAATGGAGATCACGTGGAGGGTTACCAGAGAGGAGGGGAGGGGGAAGTAGGGGGAAAGGTACAAGAATAAGAAGCATAATTGGTAGATACAAAATAACAGAGGGAGGTTAAGAATAGTATAGGAAATGGAGAAGCCTAAGAATTTATATGTATGACCCATGAGCATTAAATAAGTAAAAGGGGCAATGCAGGGCAGAGAATAAGGGAGGGATGGGACAACTCTAATAGAATAATTAATAAAATATATTTTTAAATAATAAGAATACAATAAAATAATCCTGAAAAGAAAATCAGTTATATTATATTGTGCCTTTGTTTACCATTTAATTACTTTCAATATTCCAGATGCTAACTATCAATTGAAACTGCACCACTAATTCAGCTTTTTACATTTTTTATCTTTATTTTTTCCTTTGAATTCTTAGAGAGTATTCTTAAATTGTCATTTATGACACTTTGTGTTTCTATTTTCCATTTCTCATGTTATAATAATTTAAAAATGTACGAAGTCTCTCAAACATAAAGAGCTGTAGAGAATCACAATAATCATTAATGATTCCACAACTGGTTTGATAAAATATAACGAATATAGGGTTAAGCTCTTTTATATATCCTTCATTTTACTCTAAATCCTGTTATCTAATGTACTGAATTTATTTATCACTATTTGTGTGGTATTAAATTACAGGCACATTGATGGAAATATTCTTAATTTTACTTTAATCTTAAATAATACTTTAGTTAATGCATAGTTCATTGTTAAGAATTACTATTTCTATGAATTTCAAAAATGTACCCCATGAACCATGGCTGGTGTAGCTCAGTGGATTGAGCACAGGTCTTCGAACCAAAGGATCATAGTTCGATTACCAGTCAGGGCACATGCCTGGGTTGCAGACCAGTTCCCAGTGGGGGATGCATCAGAGGTAACCATACATTGATATTTTTCTCCCTCTCTCCTTCCCTTCCCCTCTAAAGATAAATAAATAAAATCTTTTAAAAAATGTACCTCATGAGCTTCTGGTTTCTACTAATGTTCGTAACAGTCTTCTCTCAAAATAACTGTGGTTCCTTGGTTGCTAATCTACCTTTTCTTTTTCAAGTCTTCAATTTCTTTTTAAGACTTTTTTTTTAAATTCTCTGTTCAGCTTCTCTCATTATTCTATTTTATCTGTCAACTGAATTTTTATATTCTATAATTATGATTTCCTTTTTTGAACCTCAATTTTTTCTTTGAAAATCTCCTAGAACATTTTATAAACTTTTAATCTTTGATTGAATTTTCATTTCCCTAAATTATATCTGCATTTATACATATTTATATTTTCTGGTTGATAATTCAATAATTGAGGTTGTTGGGATTTGATTTTATGTTTGTTGTTTTTTTCTGGCTTTTCACTATGGTAGATTTCCACATATGTTTATTAGTAGGTGTTTATATTTCATGTCATAATGTGAATACTCTGAGAGGCCTAAGGTGATGGTATTTTCCTAGGGAAACACTTTGCATTTGCTTCTTCTAGGAGCACTTCCATCTCAGACCATTTCAGATTAATTTCATACATTGTGGTTTCAATTACCACACAAATGATATAAAATTTAAACCTGAAATGTATGTGACTGCAAAATTGTAATTATGAATATTCAGTTAGTTTTTTTTTTTTTTACTTGGGGTTGGTAAAAAAGGGAGGGAGGGGGCATTTTTCCTAATCAGAGTTGAGGCCAAATCAACAGGCTATTTTATAACCTCTCATTGCTAGAAGTTGTGTTAGATTTTTTTTACCCAACCCATTTATCAAAAAAAAAAATTCTTTCAAAAGTTTTAGTTAAAGTTATTCTTTTAACCATTAATCAATCTAACACACGTTGGATTTATATTTTTACTAGCTTTATGTGGCCACAGCAACAAATTACCACAAAATAAATAGCTTATTCATTTATTTCATTGGCTTATAGTTAAGAGAGGACAGAAATCCAAAATGGGCCTTACTGGGCTCAAATCAAGGTGTTGGAGAGATTGCATTCACTTTTGTAGATTCCAGGGGGAATAATGTTTTTATTTTTCTTTTCTTTTCTAATTTTTTTTTCCTTCTAAATAGGGGTGCTCACATCCCTTAGATGATGAAGGGCCCTTTTCTGTTTTCAAAGCCATATGTAGCAGGTTGAGTCCTCACGTCACATTACATTACTCCAATCTTTCTTCATAATTACATCTTCTCTGGCATTGATTTGTCTGCATCCCTCATTGAAGGAATTATGTGATTGCTTGACCCACTTGGGTAATCCAGAATACAATCTTATTTGAAGTTTAGCTGATTCCATTAGAGTCACCTTAATTCTATCCATAATCTTAATTTTTCTTAGTCATGTGACCTAATGTATTCATAAATTGAAGAGATTAAGATGGGATGGGCACCATTCTGCTACCATAATATTTATATTAAAAATAACTAAAAATAATTTCCTTACACAATTGTAAGTGGTCTGCTACAATTTCTGTCTGAAAAATTAGTGATTTTTATGTTATAAAATTCTGACCAAAATTTTAATCAATTCTATTCTAGTGACTTTCTTTTTATTCCAGTATATTATATTAAACAAATGAACAGATAATATAACAACAAATAAATTAAATTTATTTTTTTTAGCTTTGATCACTTTGATACCTCACTATGCCACTGTACTGGCAGGATTTTGTACATATTGGACAAAACATTGTACATATTTTGAAAAATAATATGATGCATGTAGTGTAATTCCCATCATAAATACTAAATTGTTTTTACTTATACAGTAATAGACAATTTAATGTTTTATTGTAAATTATATCAGTTTTTTCAGTAATCAGTATGAATTTTACATGATGTATAATCATAGATTTTTTTTATGGCCTCTGTCTTGGAAAGGAATTCAGTCCCCTTGCTTCAAAAGTTCAAAGTGTATCCATAATCTGGACAGGCATTTTTTTCTACAATTCTATTGCTGGCATCCTGGTTCTAGTCACCATAACATCTTGTCTGCAATAATATCCTTAGTGGTCACCCATCTCCTATCATTACCCCCTTTTAAACCATACTTTTAATGCATAATGTTGAATGATCCTTTAAAATAGTCTGAATTATCCTTCAAAACAATTTAAGTCAGATTCTCATCGTTCCTTGTCTCAAACATTCCAAAGGTTCTGTATTTCAGGAAAAGACAAACCAGAGTTTTTAAATCAGCAAGATGTGATGATCTGTCTCCAGTACCTCCGAGCTCCTCTCTCATTATCTTTCCTACTCCTAATCTGATCAGTGAACACTAGCTTGATTGCTATTCCACAAATCTCAAACACTCTTCTCTTACAGAAGGTTTCTCTCTGGCTAGAATATCCTCCCTCCATATAACCTCATGGTTAACTCTCTTATCTCTTGTCTTTGATCCACTATCCCCTTCTAAATTAATCTTTTTCTGAGCATTCCATTTAAAATCGCAACCCCATCCATGACCAAATGAAACCTTGGCATTAGGGACAACATGGATGACCTTTAGGGCATTACGTTAAGCGAAATAGATCAGACAGAGAAATAGCATATGACCTCTCTTATATGTGGGATATATATATATGTATATACATGTATACATCTGTGCGTGCGTATATATATTCCTTTCTTCTTTAAACAATACCAACTAAGCTCGTAGATACAGAGAACAAACTGGTAGTTGACAGAGGCAAAGGGTAGAAGGGTATAAGAAATGTATTAACTACTAGTTTTTTTAGTTTAAATAATTTGATTTTTTTTATAACAGACAAAAGAAAATACTTAATGCAGATCCATCTTCCATAATCCCAGTTTTACTAAGATGTAAAGGAGGCCTAGAAAGATCAGCTTGCTGCGGTCCCACATTATCAAGTCAGATATGATAACTACAACACTGTCAGGCCATTGTTTTACCTGTATAATTCACCCCTCAAGAACAAGCATTTGTCAGTATTGTGTAGAGTACCAAATGAGTGGAGTCTCTATTATATATATTTTAGGAGAAAAATATACCATGTGAAATATATATGTACATGTCATATGCATATTTCAAAATTACTTTAATTTCTAAAAAATTCTGAAAAAATCTAATATTGCTAGGGAAAATTGTGACATAACTTTTGAATTAATTTTTCTGCCATATTTAAAGCAATCTCTACTGTGATATACAAACTATTCAACTTAACATCTTTGAACTAATCTAAAGACACTAGTTTTACTGATATATTGTCAGAAAAAAAGCAATCAAGCTTTATTTGAAATATTATTTATAAATTTAGTTTAAAACACTGAGCCCTAGCTGGTGTAGCTCAGTGGATTGAGCGTAGGCCTGTGAAGCAAAGGGTCATACGTTCGATTCTTGGTCCGGGCACATGCCTGGGTTGTGGGCCAGGTCCCTGGTGGGGGATGCATGAGAGGCAACCACACATTGATGTTTCTCTCCCATTCTTTCTCCTTCCCTTCCCCTCTCTCTAAAAAAATAAATAAATGAATAAAATATTAAAAAAATAAAACACTGAGAACTCTTTGGCACTGGGAGTAAGCTAGTATAAATCTAAATCTGATTCTGATATGTTAAGATGTAATATATAGGAAACCCTAGAGCAACCACAGAAGAAAAAAAGAAAGAAAAGGAAAAGACCCTCAAACATAGAGTGACAAAATTGTTAAAGTAATTAAAATGCTTCATGAGAAAATATTAAAATAATACAAAAAAGCAGTAAAGGAGAAATAAAGGAACCAGAAAGTCATGAAATGCAAAGGAAATAAAAAGTAAAATGCCAGGCAAATTCAACTGTTTCCATAATTACATTAAATGTGAATAGGTTTAACAGTCCAGTCGAAAGGCAGAGACTATCAGAATGGAAAAATAAAACAAGATTTGACAATATCCCAGCTATATGAGGCATTCTTTATATTGAAAGATAAAGATCATTGAAAGTTAAAAGGTGGAAGGAGATATAATCATGCAAGTAGCAACCAAGAGAAAGCTATACTAATATCAGGCAAAGTAGATTTTAAAACAAATATTTTATTAGAGATAAAGAGGAACATTTTATAATAAATGATATATGCATATAATAGTTAAAAAATTGCAAACCCTACCCCAATTTTTATGCAATACCCTTTACTCTTTTGTATTATTTTTAATAACATTTATTTCTTGTGTTTACATTTCATACTTAGCAGGCTTGGGGTAAAAGTACAAGTGGAGGCTTATATTCTATAAATATAAATATTTATTTTTTAAAATATAAAGGTAACAAACATTAAAGAAAATGTGTTTTATTCTTCTACCTTGATAAATGTACCTTTGCAGCAACCTTGAAGTCTGGTTTTGCATAAGAACTCTAGGTAATTTACTAATTTATTTGTTTATTTTCTATATCTCCCCTGCTGGAATGTGCACCCTGTTTGGGTCACAATTGTTTCTCTGTTTTGTCACTGGTTAATCTCTGACACTTACAATAATGCGTATCACATTATAGGTGCTCAAAAAATATCTATGAAGTGGGTGGCAAAGTGCTTGATTCCGAACGGGCCCTCAACGTGTTTCCTTTCTGCTTTTCTCCAGGAACTTCTGCCTTTTGTAAGGTTCAACTTCTAGTACTAAGATTAGGTTTAAGATGTTTGTTTTATTCTGCAGGTAACTGATTCTATGTTCTTTCATTTTGAAATCAGAAAAAAAGTTTCATTGCAGATATTCATAACTGGTTGTTAAAAGAAGGTTTTTGATTAAGAGGCTCTTTGGTGGACATGGTTTCTGCAAGAAAAAAAAAAGGAGAGAATAAGGAATGTTGAAGAAAGCAGATACAAATTAAGATTTCACATTTTTCATTTTACTCTGGTAGGACCAACACACTTATTTTACTCTCTGGATTATCGCAAGTGAGGTGTCTAGAGTGTGGAATTTAAGTAAGCATCCACTAATAAGAACGTACTAGTACTGACCTCTTGTTTCCACAACTTTGAGAACAAGTACCATCTTAAAATTGGTCCACTGGGCCCTTTGCTACTCACACTATTACCCTGGCCCACTTGGTTTATCCATCTACATGCACCTGCAAATTATAGAAATCATTCACTTTCTAGATTGTACTTAATTTTTTTATTATAATTCCAACATCTCTACTACTATAACTCAGAGAATGTAACATTTCCAACTTAAACTTAGATTTCATCGTCTGTAAGATGGGCAGAATAAATCAACCTCTCAGGGATGTTTTAAGGATTAAATTTTTAAGGTAGGTAAAGCTCAGAGGCATATTATGCATTTAATTTGTATTATTGCTTTATCATCTGTCTATAATTTTTAGCTAGCATTTTAGAAATTTGTATTTAGACAAATTAAAACAATTATGGAAAATGTGTACCACATCTTTCATGATAAATTTAATTTTATTTATATGAAATAATTAAATACCAATTCTCCCAAATAAAATAAAATTCATTGTAAAGCTATTATATATGTACAAATGCATGAAATAATTCTATTGAACTAAAATTTCATTTTTATACAAATATATTTTACCAACAGTGATATTTGAGTGTAGAGGTAGTGAAATTTTTATCTTAAAGGATGATTTGTTACGAAGAGAAATACAGAAATTCAATATAAGAAGTCAGCTTCATTAGTTTTTATAAATGAGAATGACCAATATACATATGCATGCTTGTAAGAATATCTACTAGATGTGGGAACATGTAGTAGTAAAAGTGCAAGTTTGAAGTGATTTTTAATTGGATATTTATGTTTTTCTTGCAAGTTAAAAATCTGTTACTTTTCCCCCTCTCTATTGATTGCATTTGCTTTTTTGAGCTCCATCTGAATTTCAATGGTAAATCCTTTTATAAAAATATGTATGTATTTATTTATTTTCAGAGAGAGGGGAAGGGAAGGAGAAAGAGAGGGAGAAAAACATCAATGCGTGGTTGCCTCTCATTTGTCCCCTACTGGGGACCGGGCCTGCAACCCAGGCATGTGCCCTGACTGGGAATCGAACCAGCAACCCTTTGCCTCTCAGTATCGTGCTCAATCCACTGACCTACACCAGCCAGGGCTGTAAATCCTTTTTATTTCAATAATTTTACTAAATTATTTATAGTAATTATAGTATTCAGTCATGAACTAATCAAGCATTTTATTGTTGGGCTTGCCAAAATAAAATATTAAACCTTTAAACCTCCTCTGAAGAATCTGAACAAACTAGTACCTATTGAGAGGAAAAAGAAATATTATTAGAAATGTATCCTCATGAAAGTGCATTATTATTACTAGTTAAAAAGGTTGAATAACTTTCCAAGAATGACCTTTTAATAAAAAAAAGTACTCATAGTAAGATTAATTATGGAAGCCAGCTAAAAATTTAAAACAGATTTATTTCAAAGAAAAAAAGTTAATATATTTCCCTGGTTTCTCTCTCCACTTAAAGATATATTTTAAGAATAATTTGTTGCAGAAGTATAAATGTCTTTCAGGAAGTTGTGACAGAATCTGGCTCACTTGCTCTGGAGACATTGCTATATGTCAGACATGAGAATTACAAGGTCCTATTCAGTTTAGAGGTGAATCACCTAACTATATCATCTCTATGATGCTAGTAAGTGAAATTTGTAGGGGCATTGTAGGGCCACTGTTTCTTATCATCTTGATTTACAAACATTTGAAAGGTATACCGAAGCCACTAACCACAGAGAACTATTAATCCAATGTGAAAACAAGCAGTAAAGAGTAATAGTAAAAAATATTGCTTATTTATAATGCACTGTTTTGAGACAGACATTTCATTTTTAATAATAATATGCATGCCATTCTAAAACTTCAGTGATCAAAGATGAAGGGTGTATTTGTTAAAACAGTTAACATACACTTAGATCATGGCTGGGGCAAATTCATAAAAACTCCACTTAGTTTAAATTTTCTAAAAAGATTCCTATTTAGTGTTGCTGTTCTATAGCTCATTTTTAGTTAACTTTAGAGTCCAGTGAAGTAAATTATTTACTATTTAGTAAATAATTTATTTGAACACTTGTATAGGTGTAAGTGCTGAATACCTTTCAGTAAATACTCTCATTTACTAAACGTTACAGGCAACTGTGATATAGGGTTACATGCATTATATAACTGAATTTCATCTCAAAACATTGGTGGTCTGATTATTATTTCCATTTTATAGGAGAAATATGTACTTTTTTAAAACTGTTGCTCAATTACAGTTGTTCCTATTTTTCAACTTTCATGGTAAAGTAACTTTTTTCTCTGAGGGCATACAGTAAATGAGAGACAAATTTAGAATTAAAACTCATCTGCTCACCAATAAAAAATGTCACTACATTGCTCAATTCTTGTCTTGATTGCCTTACAACTCACCCCCAACTGATTTTTTAAAAAATAAAATAAACCTTCCTAAAATACTTATCCTGGATCTGTAACCTGTATTCTTCCTCTCCCTCCTGTCTGTAACCATTTGACATTTTCTCTAGGACCCATCCTGACCAGGAACAGGAAAATTTAAAAAGCTTTACACTGTCTGTTTGCACATCAGCTTTGAACCCCTTTTTCCTTTTCTTAAAATATGCTTATTTCTATTTTTAATGTTTTTTAAATTTTTCAATTACATTTGACATCTGATACTATCATACTTGTTTCAGGGGTACAGCATCGTGACTAGAAATTTATCTTACTTAGGAAGCGATCACCCCTATAAACTTAGTACCAATCTGACACCATACATGGTTATTACAATTTATTGGCTATATTCGCTATGTTGTACTTGACATTCCAGTCACTGTTTCTGTGCACTCTGGCTCTGACCTTTGCACTCTGCTCAGATTAGTAGAATTTTTTGCCTTAATTTTAAGCATTTCCTCATGCTCCTATTTTTCTTGCTGGATTCTAATTTTGGTGTCCTATGCCTAGTACTCAGAAGTGCCTTCATTCTTATTCATTGACACTGAAGGACCTGATTTCTACTTCTAAGTTCAGGTGCAAGGTGGAACCACAGTTTGCTGCTGATGGCTTTTCAGAATGTCTTTCGAATGTTTCACTTATATTTGAACCATCCATTCCTTTGTTAGAAGTTTCCTCTCTTGGTCCCGCACATCTGAGATAGCGTTACCTGCTTGCTGGGCAGGACCTGTCAGATCCCATAATTTTTTCAAACTGTTCACAGCTTCTTCTCCCAGTACTCAGGTCTACTTTGTGTTTTGGCCCCCTTTCCTCTGCTCCATCCTACTGTTTTTAGTCAGGGTAATTCTCATTAGTTTTTTTTAGCAAAACAGGGAAAGCTACCATTTCTCTCTTTCCATTTTTTAAATATATTGTTAGTACTCACTAGAAATTAGCCAGAGTATGACACAGTTCACATAATGCTGGTAAAAATATAGCATTCATGTTTGTGTATAAGTGCAATGTATAGATTATATATACTTTTTAGGTGATTCCCCTATTGCGTGTTACTTTATATAAAGACCACCAATTTACTCACCAATATTCACTCAATTAAAACATTTTATATTAGGAAATAGTGAAGAAAAAAAGGCCAAATGCAAATTAAATAATTCAAGTCCTTGTAAATTATATGTTTGCATGTACATATAGTAATAAGTAGGTAATATTTATCCACTACCCATTAAATGTCACAGCAAAGGGTCATCATCCTGAGAAATTGTCAATACATCAAATTGCATTTTAGAACATACACAAACTGTTCTACATGAGGAATAAATAGCGTGACATTTTCCTTCCATAATACTAAAATGTGCTTACTTATCATGAATACAATGTATTAAGCAGGATGATTTTGTATTTTTATGCAAAGAAAGACCCCATATGTCTGTACCAACTGGTACTTCTACCCCTAGTCATTTGAATGAAAATGCTCAAATTTGGTTACCAATGTAAGTAGAATGTGCTATAGGTGTTCATTTTTTTACATATCAAAATGATTTATTGAGCATCTATGATGTTCCCTTCACTGAGGATAGGGTGGTGAAGACAAACATCTCTACACTCATGGAGTTTATGTTAGTGGAATAGTTTATAAAAAGAAATGAGACTACCTGTGTCAGAACTGACTTTTGTACTTGATGGCTGTGTGACCATGGATAGAACACCTGCATTGCTTTAGCAAATACTCAAACCTAAACTGCAAACTCTGAGCCTCTGTCTCATTTCTGTTTGTAAGTTTTATCTTGATTCTATCTCATTGTCTATGGGCTTTATTCACAAGGCAGTAAAGATGGTCGTATTGCAAGCTTTGGACTCTACATGATCTTCCGCTGGACAAGTCTATCCCTGACACTGACAGAAGCCCAAAAAGTCTATGGATGTTGGCCCAGCAAGGTCATGCACCAATCCGTGGGCTAACTAAATACAGCCAGGAGTGGATACATGCAACAATAAGTAACATTTTAGGACAGCTATGTGAATATCAGGGAAGGAAGGAGATCCTAGAGGATTGAGATGCCAGCTTGACAATCTAAAGAGATGCCCACTGTAGAGAATAAATGCAATCATATATAAATATAGCTCCATTAAATCTGTCTTACTCATCTATAGGAAATATTGTGATTTCAAAGTAGTATATTAAATGAAATAAACTCACTTGAGCTTGTTTAATTTTTTTCATCATTCACTGTTGAAGAAATATAAGAATTGTATTTTAATAATAAGGCTACGAGTATGTGGCTCTTTGTAATGGAACCTGCCGTAGCCCAAGGTTTGTTGTGAATACCAGTGTAGAAGTGTCTGTCTACAGTCACTGGGAATGATCAATGGGATCAATATACTGGAAAATACTAGGAATGGTCCAGTATTTCTCAAATTCAAATGTAGAAGCAACATGGGAATAGGACAATGGATGTAGTAGTGACATCAATTTCTGTTTAAGAAAAATGTTATTTATATAGATATATTTTAAAAGTTGTTCACTTTAGAAAATAGCTCTGGAAGTTTTCTATGCTTTCACTCTCTAAAACATGCATTTTAACACAAGAGGAAAATTAATCAAGTCTTTATAAAGCACTTCTTGTTGTACCTCAGTAAAGAATATAATCAGTCTCCATTTTATTAATTATTATAAGTTTATCACAGGCATTCAGTTATATTCTACCATCATGAAATAATTCTTGATTTCCTCCCATATTTGCTTAAAAGTTCCTTAAAAGGTTAAGAAACATAAATTGAACTTTGCAAAGATCAGTCCCAGATCCTTGTGGAAGCACTATACCAGGTACTCTTCAAAGATGATAATGCAAATAGTTTTCAATATCCTGATTTCAGTTCTTTTGGACGAACACCCAGAAGTGTGTTTGATGGATCATATGGAAGTTCTATTTTAAATATTCATTGGCAGATTAATAAATAAACAAAACATGGCATATGTATATTATAAAATATTATTTAGCCTTATAAAATAAGGAATTCCTATCATTTGACTACATGGATGAAGCCTGAAGACACTATACTAAGGGAAATAAGCTGGCACAGAAGGATAAAAATTACATAGTTCTACTTATAGGAAATATTCTAAAAACTCAAACTCAGAAGCAGAAAGTAGAATGGTTCTTGCTAGGGACTGAGGTGAGAGGGAGATGCAGTATTGCTGTTCATTGAGTATAAAGTTTCAGTTATCCAAGTTGAATTAAGTTCTAGAGATCTCCTTCATAACTGGTGCTTATAGTTAACTATATTTATTGTATACTCAAGAATTTCATAAGGTTGAATGCTATGTTTTTAAAATAATAATAAAAGAAAAAAGATAAAATAAAAATGAACCATGGCTCCAAAAAAATGAGTCTTGGTTCAGGGTTTTGCAAAGATAGTGCTCAGACAGCTTTCAGAAATATCCCCCTAATGTTTCTGCTACACAACAGGCACCATACAGAATTATTACAATATTATCGACTATATTCCATATGCTACATTTTATATCCCTATGATTATTTTGTAACTACCAATCTACAGTTCTCAATCCCTTCATCTTTTTCACCCAGTGCCCCAACCACCCTCCCTTTGGCAACTATCAGTCTGTTCTCTGTATCTATGAGTCTGTTTCTGTTTTGCTTATTTTTTGAGATTGTTCTTTAGAGTCCACACATAAGTGAAATCATATTTCATGTCTTTTTCTGATTAACTGATTTCACGTAGCATAATACCTTCTTGGTCCATCAATGCTATTGCAAATGGTATGATTTCATTCTTTTTTAAGACCAAGTAATATTTCATTGAGTATATACACCACCATTTTTTAAATCCATTCTTCAATTAATGGGGACTGAGATTACTTCCATAGCTTGGCTATTGTAAATAACAGCACAATGAATGTAGAGGTACATAAATTCTTTCAAATTAGTGCCTTCAGTTTCTTTGATTATATGCCCAGAAGTGGAATTGCTGGGTCATTAGGCAGTTCCATGTTTAATTTTTTGAGGTATGTCCATCCTGTTTTCCACAGTGGCTGCACCAGTCTGCATTCTGCCAACAATGCAGGATGGACCCGTTTCCTGCACATCCTCACCAGCACTTGCCATTTATTGATTTATTCATGATAGCCATCCTGGCAAGTGTGAGATGGCATCTCACTATGGTTTTAATCTGCATTTCTGTGATGATTGGTGACACCAAACATCTTTTCATATATTTTATGGCCATCTGTATGTCCCCTTTAGAAAAGTGTCTATTCCGGTCCTTTGTCCATTTTTTATTGGATTGAGTTTTTTGGGGGGTATTGAGTTGTATCAGTTCCTTACAAATTTTGAATATTAACCCCTTATCAGATGTATTATTGGTGAATATGTTCTCCCATTCAGTGGGTTGCATTTTCATTTTGTTAATAATTTTCTTTGCTGTGCAAAACTTCCTAGTTTGATGTTGTCTGGATTGATTTTTCTTTTTCTTTTGTTTCCCTAACCCAAGGAGATATATCACAAATAATGTTGTTATGAGAAATGTTCAAGATTTTACTGCTTATGTTTTCTTCTGGGATTTCTGCCACTTTCATACTTACATTTAAATATTTAATCCATGTTGAGTTAATTCTTCTATATGGTATAAGAAGGTGATCTGGTTTTATTTTTTGGCATGTATCTGTCCAATTTTTCCAATGCTATTTATCAAGTAGACTGTCTTTAACCTATCATTTATAGTTACCTTCTTTGTCAAATATTAATTGTCCCTATAGGTGAGATTTTATTGCTGGACTCTCTACTCTGTTCATTGATCTATATGTCTGTTTTTATGGCAGTATAATATTGTTTTGATTTCTATGGACTTGTAGTATAGTATGATATCTGGTAACTTGATTCCTCCAACTTTGGTCTTCTTTTTCAAGATTGCTGTGACTATTCAGGGTCTCTTGTGGTTCCATGTAAATCTTTGGATTATTTGTTCTCTTCTGTGAAATACATCATTGATATTTTAATATGAATTGTCTTGGATCTATAGATTGCTTTGGGTTGTATAGATATTTTAACACTATTATTTCTTCCTACAGAAGCTGATATACTTGACAAAAGAAAATTGCTGATCTAAGATGTAAAGGAACAGAATTAATAAGGGTAAGATAGACTGCTAAAGGACATTTTATTGTGATTATTATATTGAAATTGTTTATAATATTTTAATATTCTTATTTTTCTAATGGATTTCCATATAATTAACCCTGATTATATGCCCTCTACCTTAGTTTATCCCATATTCCCCTAGGGACAATTATCTGAAATATTTATTAAACAAATTTCCAAGGTCCATGTCAGAACAACAACATACAATTTCTAGGTCCCACGATAGGTTCATGGAAAGATATACATGTAATAATCATTCCAATAAAATTTGATGTTAGTCAAGTCTGAGGAGAGGAAGTTCTAATATATCGCTCCCTTTCCATTCTCTTTTTGTAGTTCTCACTTACATTATTGCAACAGCCACTGAACTTTATTGGCAATTATTCTCATCTCTCCACTGTTGGATATACTATATAAAACATAGCTGTATTTATTTCTGTAGTTAAGGAATTGATAAATTACTTATCATTTCAGAAGTCTTCATTGCCTTATCATTACCAAGATTTTTAAAAATGTACTTAATGTAATAAAACCTCCAAAATCTGAACCCATCTTGCTCTGTTCTTTCTCCCACCAAATCCCTGCATATAACACATTTTTACTGCCTTAGATCATACACCATTTCCAGAATGTTTTGCCCTCCACATAGATATGTTTCTGCTTATCTGTCAGCTCTCTCTTCTCCACACATCACTTCCATTGACTCACTACTTCAAATCTCTGTAAATTCAAGCCCCATCCCAGTCCTCTAATTCTTCCTCAGTCAGTGAAAATGATAACTTTGGGTAGGTCATCTATTATCTATCTATCTATCATCTATCTATCTATCTATCTATCTATCTATCTATCTATCTATCTATCTAATCTATCTTCTGTCTCCTCTACAAGATTATAGGAGACTTGGATGTAAGAAGATTGTATATTGTTTTATTTTTCCCTCAGCATCCATGGGAGCACCTATATAAAGCAAGAGATACCTAAAGGAGATACATAAATGCTCCCTGAGATCATAGTTGAATGGATGGGTAAAACTAAATATTTTAGGACACATTTTCACCTTTTATCAACCCATTTTATTCTCTTTGAAAGAGTTAACAATTGTTCATCCCTTCTTTATACTCTCACCCTTCTAGCCTCCTAACCACTACCTTTCGGTCTCCTAATTTTTCCTGAGTCCCTGCCGGCCATTCTAATACATTGGCCTAACAATTTGTCATTGTCTCCATTTACAAGGTTCTTAAGGTAATTTAAGTAGAAAGAGAAACTTCCAGACCTAATGTTTTTGAGACCTCATAATGCATTCTTGATGGTATAAAGCAGAAAGCTGATTTGGCTTTTGAGGTTTACTCACCTGCATAATTCTTTCAGCAAAGATGGCCCAATCTTTAAGAATGCATTTCAAGTAGTTTCTCTGCACACCAGGCTGCCTAATTTTCCCAGCACTTCAAAATCCTAGGATGTTCTAAGATTATTTGTAACATATGAATCTCAATTGTCAAATGATGAACTATATTCAAATCTTATTAAACAAAGTTGACTGAAAACAGACAAATTATTTTATGTTGCAAGTTGATTTTGCTGAGTGCCTTTCAGATTTTTAGTAGCCAGTGGGCAGGAAAAGCCAAGGAATATTGTTTGAAAAGATACTAAATCTTTAAAGATGCCCAGCTTCCCCTAAAGTGCTGTCAGCTATTATATCAAATAGAAAGATGCTTTCATCCAGAGAAACTTTCTGTTCAATGCCATTTTAGGGATAGAACTGAGCAGGGAACTGTGGCTACACAAAGGAAATGATATGGTTACTCTTTTCAAAAGTGTAATAGCTGTGGAGTTTCTAAGCAAACAGCAATGAATTATTAATATTGCTGCTCAACACTACACTTGGCCCGTTGGATTTTTGATTCTGACTTCCCTTCAGGGAGAGTTTGTATAACAGGTGGGTCAATATTAAAGTACCTCAAGAAACCCATTTCAGATTCTACTTAAGAATCTAAACCTAGACAATTCCATCAAGATTTCCCTATGTTTAGGCTAAAGCCCTGATACATGTTCCCTTAAAGGAAATGGATGGTTATGAAAGGAGAAGAATCAAAGATGATGATGATGATTGTACTTCTTTACAGTGCTGCCTTGGATATGTTTAAAAGCAAATAGGGCAGAGTCTGAGAAACATGTTTCAGTGTCTAAAACATATTCAACTGAGATAGATGAAAAAGGAGTTGATTAAATTGAGTATTGAGTCTACTTTTTTAATTGAATTATCATGGAAAACCATAGACCATCTAAAATCCAATATAGTGAGAAAGGGTTGGTGAATTATTCTGGACACACATGAGGATTTCTCCCTCAGACCTCCAGCCTAAAGTTAAGTTTGCTTTAATATTTTTGTGTCTCAAGCTTCCAATTTTTTTTTCTGGCCCCATGGTGGGTTAAGGTGGTATAAACCAGATAATCTTCTCTATTAAATAATCATCTTTCTAGTTGACTCTGATTAAAGACAAGCCCCACTTTTGCTTCCAGTATATTCTAAGAGGCATTTGTATGATTCCTAAAGATGCAATAGGATAGTGAGTAGATATTTCTATTAATTAAAGAGCATGCTTTTATCCAATACACAATACAGACTGGAGGTGAAGTCAGAGAAAGAAAATGGATCTATTCATAGTTGTCCTTTAAAGCTTAACAATATTTTCTTGCCATTTTCCTCACAGTTTGGGAGAAGTGGATTAATGATGAAGAGATCAGTGGTCCCACTCTGTATAGCCTCCTGGCTAAATAAAGCTAATGAAGTAGAAAGATGAAATTGAGAAAAACCTATTCTGAATTTTATAAGTATGTCCCATCAAATGGAAACTATTCAGTGTTTGTGTTTAATCTGATCTGACCTCAATCATTTTTTTCTTGGCTTCCAAATATTAAATGAGTGACTTGTTATTTAGCCTCAATAAACTTAAAAATAATCTCACTCTAAATTCCCCACAATATTTCAATACAGTGTACAAAGACAAAGGCAACAATGTAAAATTTTTTATCTTAAAAGGTAAAAGGTTTCAAGACTGAATGCTTTAAAAGTTACAGAAATAACTATTTTCTGTGATGCCTTTAATACTATAAATGTTTTTTAATTACAATTCACATCCAATAGTATTTTGTAGTAGTATCTGGTGTACAGCACAGAGATTAGATAACCACATACTTTACAAAATGGCCTCCCTGACATTTCCAGTACCAACCTGACACCACACGTAGTTATTATTGGCTGTATTTCCTATTCTGTACTCTACATACCCATGAGTATTTTGCAATTACCAATGTGCAGTTCTCAGTCACTTCACCTTTATCACCAAGTCTCCCAAGCTCCTCCCCTCTGGGAACCATCAGTCTGTTCTCTGCACCTATGAGTTTGTCTCCGTTTTGTTTGTTCATTTATATAGTCTTTAGATTCCATATATAAGTGAAATCATGAGATTTTTTTCTTTCCCTGACTGGCTTATATCACTTACCATAAAACCCTCTAGGCAAATGGTAATTTTCATTCTTTTTTATGGATGAGTAATAGGCCATTGTACTTATGTGACACTACTTTTTTATGTATTTGTCTATTAATGGACACTTGGGTTGCCTCTACAGCTTGGTTATTATAAATAACACTATAATGAACTGAGGGGTGTATACATTCTTTCGAATTAGCGTCTTGTTTTTTTTTTTTTTTGGATATATACCATGAAATAGAATCACTGGATCATAAGGCAGTTCTCTTTTTAATATTTTAAGGAAACTCTGTACTGTTTTCCATAGTGGCTGTACCAATCTGCATTTCCACCTATAGTGCATGAAGAATCCCCCTTTCTCCAAATCCTCACCAGCACTCGTTGTTTGTTGATTTATTAATGACAGCCATTCTGACAGGTGTGAGGTGATATGTTATTGTGATCTTAATTTGCATTTGTTTTATGATTAGTGATGATGAGCATCTTTTCATGTATATTGGCCATCTCTATGTCCTCTTTGGAAAATTGTTTATTCGGGTTCTTTGCCCATTTTTAAATTAGATTTTTTGTTTTATGGTACCAAGTCTGTCAATTCTTTTTAAATTTTGGATATTAACTGCTTATCAGAGTTGGAATTGTCAAGTGTCTTCCCCTATGCAGTAGGTTTTCGTTCCATTTCCGATGGCTACTTTTGCTATACAAAAACTTATTGTAAATCTTTTCAACTATCATTTCTTCAGATAGAACACCAAAGTAACAAATGCCCTTTGTAAAATTTTGTATATTGGTATATTAAAATAAAACAATTAATTTCAATTCTTTGTTTTTTTTTCAGGTGAAACTGTGTTATAGCAAAGGCTGTATCTATTTTGTTTTCCACCATATCTTCAAGACCTTGGAAGAGTGATTAACACATGATAAGTGGTCAAAAATACTCAAATAGATTTCAAGAATAAAGATACTTTACGGCATTTCCCAATTGTTAATCTGTTAATTTTACCACTATCTATTCACTCTTTTGTAAAAGAATGTTTTAATTTACTCTTTTTCACTTTATTTTAAAACTCCATGTTATTTTACAAACTGCAAAAGTGACTTTGATTCAGAGTATTTGAATTATGAGTAAAAGAACTAGGATATGGTAAATCCTTTTCAAAAGCACTTCAGCATACTCTCCCTTAACTTTCAATGGAGAATTTATTGAACAACTCACAAAAATGCCTGACAGTTATCTTGTAACTCACCCAGAGAACTACAAGGCTATATCAGTTACACTTTGGCATTTTTATCTAGTTATATGCCAAATAGAAGCCCAAATAAATTGTTGTGCAAAGTATTTCGATCAAAATATTACATAGAATTGTCTGAGAAACTATAAAATCCATTCAGAGAATTATACCAAATATCTAACTACAGAGTTGGTTAAAAGAAGGCAACTTTTAAAAACAAACTACCTTTAAGAAATTACAAAGGGATGACAAATGCAGTGAGGCACTTTTGTTATAATTCACCCTAATCCACTGATTATTAATATTAATTCAAACTTTTATTTTTAGAAATTTTAATAGGAAAAGACAGTTGACTGTATTTAGGTTCTACCTTGTATCCTTTGCTGCTTCCTATCTGTTGAGCAAAGATCATACTTCTTTTGCTGTTATATTTTTGAATTTACTTTTGAGAAACAAACTAATATTTTAATTTAAAAAATTTAGTTATTTTTCAGAGACATTATTTTTAAGGCACAACCTAAACTTACCCCAAATCTAGGGGTTGATCAAAAGTTCCCAGATGAGTTCTATTGTACCACTTTGTAATTGCTATCTTCTTTGTCTATGTTCTCCCAACATATTATTGCAGTAGGATATTGGACCTAAAATTTACATTGTGGCACAAACTCAGCAATACAAAAAACATACATTTAAATGCACATTAAAAATAAACACTTTGACCCATGAGAGTTATCATTGGCAACATATCATGAATTGAGTTGTCATTGGTTGGAAGAAAGTGGGCATGCACATGATAGAATACAGAATATTTCTCTGTTTGTTATAAGTTTTAGGATAGTTGACATTAAATCTGTCAAATGGATTGAGAGTGAAAATGATTCTTTTTTGCTAATAAGTGTTAGAGTGGTCCATAATAAAAATGAAAACCACTTCATAGATGAGGGAAATAAAGCTGAAGCTAATGTTATTTGCAAAAGCCCCCAAAGTTATAAAATAAATGGATCTCATTCAAAACTGAGATCTATCTTAGTCCACAGCTTCATATTTTAGCCAGTGTGATAGACATGGGTGTGAAAATGCTGAGGAAGAAAAACAAGTCAAAAGTTATGGAAAAATCACCAAGTCACTTGTGAGTTGTGAGACAGTTTCAATGTAATGGCAATGGAGATGTTGGCAAATACGACATTTGTCATTTCTCAATCATCATATTCTAGGTAATTATTAACTACATTCTAATAAACATTTTATAAAATCTGTAGGAGATATTTGCAGAATTTCTATAGCTACTAGTCAGGAGTGGAGTGTTATAAGGTATAGAAGGCTAGAGGGTTTCTATTAATAGCAATCAATAATGACTTGTGAAATTTTTCTGGTAATGGAAGGGCTGGATTGAGTGGAATGGGTGCTAGTAGAATATGCTTACATTTCTTCTCTTTAAGGCAGTCTTATATACACTTGAACTATAAAATTTAATGCAACTTCAGTAAGTAGTTGTTTGTCAGCTAGAAGGGCAGGGTTCACACAATAAAATTTTAATATGACTGTATCTGTGGCTTTAAAAGATGAATGATAGTCCCATTTGTTTACTTTTTCATTTGTTTTCCTTGCCTAAGGAGATAATCGCTAAAAGAAACGTCAGAGATTTTACTACCTATGTTTTCTTCTAGTGGTTTTATGGCTTTTAGTCTAATATTTAGTCTTTAATCCATTCTAAGTTTATTCTTATATATGGTGTAAGAATGTGGTCCAGCTCCACTTTTTGTATGTTTCTGTTCAATTTTCTTAGCACCATTTATTAAACAGATTATGTTCACCCCATTGTATATTCTTCCCTCCTTTGTCAAATATTAATTGACCAAGTGGATGTGGGTTTATTTCTGGGCTCTCTATTCTAATCATCAATGTCTGTTTTTATGCCCTATAATGCTGTTTTGATTACTATGGTCTTGTATAGTTTAATATAAGGTAGCATGATACCTCCAAGTTTGTTCTTTCTCAAGAATCCTTGGCTATTTGGGGTCTTTTGTGGTTCCATAAAATTTTGGATTATGTCTTCTAGTTCTAAGAATTATGACATTAGTATTTTCATAGGAATTGTGTAGAACCTATAGATTGCTTTGAGAAATATGGACATTTTAATGATGTGAATTATTCCTATCCATGAACATGGCATATGCTTCCATTTATTTGTATCTTCTTTGATTTCTTTCTTCAGTGCCCTATACTTTTCTGAGTCATTGGTTAAATTTATTCCAAGGTATTCTTTTGTTTGTTTGTTTAGGTGACATTTATTTTTTTTTAATGAATTTATTTATGTGGCACTAGTTAACGAAATTGTACAGGTTTCAGGTCAGGTACACTATTCTACAACATGTCATCTGTGCACTGTATTGTGTGTTCACAACCAACGTCAAGTCTCTGCCTATTACCATTTACCCATCCCCATGCCCTCCTCCATATCCCCCAAACCCCTCGCCCCAGCAGTATTTATTAAATAGATCTTGTTTATCCAAGGCCAGAGAGAGGTGTAACATTCCTGTGGTGCAGAAAACTCTCAAGAGCCAGTGTTTTCTAAAGGGACAAAGGGCAAACACATGCACTTCCAGCAAGAGGCAAAGCACACACCTCTACATGTCAGAGATGCCCAACCACCCCGATGGGATGTTTTGTGCAGACCCAGGCCAGACTCCTGTGGCCCTTCTCACAGGTTCTCTCAGTCCAAGCAGAAATTATTCTACCCTGCTCCTTTGACTTCTTTTAAATGTTTACATTTTCCCTTTATTTGTCTCACAGTGTGATTTAAGTTACAAAAATAAGATGTTGCTTATATTGCTCCTTTTTTAATTCCTTAAAATATTTTATTTTTTAATTTTAGAGAGAGGAGAAGAGTAAGAGAAAGAGAGGGAGAGACACATTGATCTGTGAGAGAAACATGATTGCCTCTCACATGCCCACAACTGGAGACTGGGCATGCAACCCAGGCATGTGCCCTGACAGGAATCGAACCATCATCCTTCACTTTTCAGGATGAAGCTTACAACTGAGCCAAGCCATTCGGAGCTGTTTTTACTGCTCTTGTCTGAGGATATGCTCCAGGTAGAGGACTCATGCAGTGACCTCACTTCTTGGAACCCTGGTAACCAGGCAGCCACATTCTAAATCACCCCTATCCAGTTTACTTGGCTAGAGATATTCGCAACAGCCAGGTTGTTTTCTCGTTGTCTGTCCATGTCCTGAGGCCTTGGCCTCAAAAGAAGAAGCCTTGATAGTATATTCCACTTAGGCCACTGCTAGGTCTTGACTCAGCCCAGATGCCTGTGGACATTTTCACAGTAGAACTCAGAGGTAACACAGACAAGCCCATGGAATTTTTGTTCAGGCCAGGACACCACTCCAATCTCACCTGAGCTACCTTATGTCAACTATGTGTGTATGTGTGTGTGTGTGTGTGCACGTGCATGTGTGTAAGGGGCTTCATGTGAAGAAGGCCTTCCCTGAGCAGGAATAGGCTGAATAGGCTGAGCAGGAATAGGAGGGTGAAGAGCTTTGTGGGCTGGTCATGTTCACACCCCAGTTCAAGGCTGGCTGGGTGGATGTGGAGTGTGGATGACATCCTCTGCCCGTGGTTTGTCCAGAGCCCTGAAGGTGAATCTCATTCTTAGGAAGTGGAGGTCAGTACAGACACAGGTCTGGGCCTGATCCTGGAGCAGAACGTCCAGAAGGCAGAAGCAGCAGTGAGTAAGTCCACACAGGACTTGAGGTCTTGAGTCATTACAGAGCACAGTCCAGAATGTGGAGGAGCAACAGGAGGTCAGTGTAGATGCCTGGCGTGTCTCCAGCAGTAAGAGGCAAGTGTGCCACACCACTGAGGGCCAGAGCAGGCCCAAAGTCACTGTGACAACCCAGGAAACTGGGGAACCAGGGCTCATGGGTGACCAAAAAAAGGCTCTTTCCCTGAAGCCACCCAGCCTCGACAGGCAGCACAGGATTCCCAACTTCAACCTGAAGCATCAGGCCCACATTAGACAAACTGGGCCAGAGGACCTGGGGCCCAAGAAGGAAAAGTTCAAGGGTGAGAAGGTGGGAGAGGCAGGAGTGGGATGGGGAGTAGAGGTGCAGGCAAGTTTATTATAGCAGAAGTTGCCAACCCCCAGGGGCTGCCCAGGAGAGGAGCAGAGACCCACCTCAGACCTCCCACTTTTGGAGTCTCCACGGGGAGGATGTCCTGGGGTGGGTCCTAGACTCTGTCTTCTGACTGTGGGGGACACATAGAAATTCAGGCATATGGGTGATCTTTTCTCACAACTCCAACACCACTCCAGGAGGAGTACCTGGTCCACAGAGACCCCACCCAGATTCCACCAGTGATGGACAGGTGCGCCAGATGACTGAGGGCCTGAGCAGGCCCAAAGTAGGAGTGGGCAATGAAGAGTCTGGGGAACCAGGCCCCATGGATTGCTGGAAAAGGACACTTCTCCTGAATCCACCCAAGCTCCACTGGCAACTCAAGATTTCCAGCTCCAACCTGGACCATCATGCCCACATTAAACACGTGGGGCCAGATGACCTGGAGCCCAAAGTGGGGAAGCCCAATGGTGAGAAGGTGGGAGAGGTGCAGGGGGATGGGGGCTGGAGTTGCAAGTAATCTTATGGCAAGAAGTCAGTGCCAGACACACAGAGAGTACCCACCCAGGTTGGCCAAGAGCAAAATCCAGCCTCAGACCACCTATTTTCTGGACTACTGGTGGGAGAACATTTTGGAGTGTGTTCAGCCTACTCTCTGGAAGAGTCTGGCTGTGTTTTGTCTGTGGGCTGCACATGGAAATCCAGAGCCAGCTCCTGCTTCAACACCTACCACACATCTGGAAAAGCTGGATGCAGGGTCTGACCAGGACACCCTTCCAGTTGTGGAGGGCTGACCCCCTCCAGGAGTAGTGCCAGGCCCAGCAGCCACTCCAGCTGCAGCTCTAGAGCCAGAGCTGGCCTGTGCAGCACCTCCTGACCTGACTGAGGCCCCACCACATTTGCCTGAAGAACCTTCCCTCCAACCTGCCCTGGTTCCTGCCACAGAGGAGGTGCTGCCTCTGGGAAATGCACCAGAGCTGCCTCTGGAAAATGCAACTCTAGAGCTGATTATTGTTTAACCTGCTCTCCCACTTCCACCAGAAGTTGTTTTACCTCCTGTTTAACCTTCTTCTTTTCTTTAATTTTTGTGTTTTTCTTATCTCTAAGGCATGATTAAGTTTAAGTATTAAATAAAAGTTATTGTTTATATTGTAAACTGTGCCTTTTCTGAATATGACGTACATGCATGATGCTGTGGAAGCATCACCATTGTCTAGTTGCAGGATGTTCCGTCTCCCCAAAAGGACACCCTGCACCAGGAATACTCACTCCCCGCTCCTCCTGCCCTTGGCAACCCCTGATGTACTTTCTCTCTCTCTCCCTCTTACTTTTACTTATTCTGGATGTGTCCTATAAATGGAATGTTATAGCTGGTACAGTTTTGTGTTTGCTCATATACTTTTGTTTTTCTTTTTGTGAAATTGCTTTTTCATAATTTCAAATGGAAATCCCAGATTAATTAGAGATCAGATGTAATAAAAGAAGCCCTTTCAGTAAGTATGTGCATAATCTCAGGAAAGTGACCTCTGTGCTGTGTGACTCCAGGACCAGAAGCCAGTCAGGCTATTCCTGTGACCAAAACAAAAAACAATAAAAATGCAGAAAGCAGGAAGGACAAACCACAAGCTGGAAATCATGCCTCACAACCCAAAGGCAGAGAGAGGTATGACATGCCTGTCATGCAGAAAACTCTCTAGAGTTGATGTTTTCTAAAAGGACAAAGGGCAGACACATATACTGGCAAGGAGAGGCAGTGCACACACCAGTGCAGGTCAGAGATGTCTTGTCACCCCATTGGGGCTGCACACACTGCGGACAGAGCACTGTCACCATCAGGCTTCTGGTCTGGTGGCAACCAGTCCTGGGTGCAAAGTGAGAAAGCAGAGACCCCAGCAGATCCACTGGAGAGAAGAGGGAAAGGCCCCTCCTCTCGGGGAGCAGGGTTCTGCAGGACCCGTCAGAGTTCCACAGGTGCACACCCTCACCTGGTAGTGCTCAGGCTGGGAGATTACTCCACAGAAATTTTTGCCCAATTTTTCCAAGATGTATTTTTGATACTACCCATCAGAGCACTGATGAAATGGCCAGGAATTGGAAAAAATTAATGTCCAGGGAGAGGGGATGGGATCCACCAATAATGATCCACATGGACAAGGGAAGCTGATCAGCTGCTAAGGTGGGTGCAGCAGTGTTTTATATGTCCACTGATAAAGAATCCAGGGGTCCTCTCACATGAGACACATGGACCAACCATCTGTCTCATGTGAACAACCAGGATCCCAGCTATGGGACCACATACAAGGGGGCATCTTAAAAAACAATTAATTCATAAAAATGTGTAGGTATTCTTACATGTTCAAACTTCAGTCACCTTCAAAGTACTCTTCATTTGATGCAATACACCCACTAGACCCACTGTTTAGTATATGCTCAAAACGGTTTTTGAACTCATCAATTTTGATGCCTTTTAAGGCTTCTGACATTTTTTGTCTCACCTTTTCCATATCAGCAAAATGATCCCCTTTCAGGACTTTTTTAATCTGCAGGAACAAACAAACAAGTCTCTGAGTGAAAGGTCAGGTGAATAGAGAGGGTGGGACACAGGGGTCATGCAATTTTGGGTGAGAAAGTGCTGAACACCCAGAGTGGTGTGGGCAGGCATCCTAGTAAATCACCCATCAAGAAACGTGCAAATTCACTGAAAGTCTTCAAAAAAATTTACTGAAGCTGAACATAGCCTCTCACCCCAACGCCACCTGGCACACTGATACAAATGGATTCCTAGAACACTCACTTAGACTGGAAGCATGTACTACAAGGGGCTCATCCTTCAGAAGATAATTCCATTTTGGGGGATCCCCCTCATGTACATGGGATTTGAACAGGCAGATAGATACACACATGTGAGAATGAGTCTGCATGTGACAGAGGCAAACAGAATGAGAGACTGAGAGTTACCTACCAGGTTACATGTGATGGTCATCTCTGGGGCGGGACTTACAAATCTCTCAGCTTCTCCTGGAAGTGATGTCTAAATTTTTATAATGCATATATGACTTTGATAGTTCTAAAAATATTAGAGTTATATATTCCATGTTATGTATTTATCATTCAGCTATGGAGTAAAGTATATTATTTAGTTTTTGTTAAAGGATTATGGGAAGGAAAGTAAAGATTTATTATAGTATAATAATATATTTTTAAGAAATTCAGAATCAAGCCAAGAAGAAAATCCCTTCAGGGAGGAGAGCCGAGCAGGGAGCGCTCACTGTTGCCATCCTTTCCCTGCGTGTGCACATAGTGTCAGCATTACATGTATGTCCTTATTTGTAGGTGACATGTTACTGTGCGTGGGCACCCTAAGAATTCTACCAACACTACTAGAACAGATTAATGAATTCCATAAAGTAGCAGGATATAAAGTAAATATCCAAAAATTGGTTTCATTTTTATATATGAATAACAGACTCTCAGAAAGGGACACTAAGAAAATAATCTTATTTATAATTTTATCTAAATAAAAAACATAATACCTAAGAATAATTTTAGCCGAAGAGGTAAATGACCTGTTCTTAGGAAATTATAAGACACTAAAAAAAGAAATTGAAGAAGGCACTAATAAATGGCAGCATGTACCATGCTTATGGGTACAAAGAATAGTCATCATTAAAATGTACCTATTACCCAAAGCAATCTATAAATTCAATATCATTCCTGTCAAAATACCAATGGCTTATTTCACAAAATGCAGAACAAATAATCCAATAATTCGTGTGGAAACACAGACACACACACTCACAAACCCAAAGAGTAACAGAAATCGTCAGCACGTGCTGGGCAGTTATTTAAATGGTCTGGACTGTGACTGGAGCACTGAAATTCCCAAATTGCTGCGTGGCTGGTAGGCAGCCAAGGTTGACATGCACTAATTTTTATAGGATGCTCCTGGAGTCTGTTATATTTTTCAAAACTTAAAAACACCTATTTTCATTGATATTTAATGTTATATAAAAACTAGAATTGAACACTCTGCTTATCTAATATGATGTGGCTGTGTAAAACAAAACTCATTCTCACCTTTTCAGTGAGAAACTTGCTGAAGAAAGTAGCTTCAAATAGTCTTATTTGATTTTCTTCTTCTAATCATGGCTCTTATGTTTGCAATTTACTATTTTCTCTCATTTATCCATTTTGTATAGTGTTATGTTGTATACATCACTTCCTTTACTATCCTCTGTACATTATTTGGCATTAATATTCATTAAACTTGACCCCAAAGGAGTACATTCAACTTCCTCCAAACCACAAATCTTCCTTTTCAATATAGTTTTTATAAGTCTACAGTGGTAAATTGCATTGTTTAGGTTATTTATTATTTGAGAACACCCCCTAAAAATAAAAATAACTTTGTTTTCCCATAGTATACTTTCTTAAAATTCCCATTCCTCATGCCAAATAGCCAAATGAAATTCCCAAGAGACTACTTTTGCAATGCTGATATGAAAATTAGCTAATGCCACAATAATACTCAACCATACACGAAGTTGAAAAAAAACTGTGCTATTCCCAAAGTATTATCAAAAACTGTATTATTTCCCCCAAACTGCCTCAACTCCTTTTGCAGATATACACAATTACATAAGGTAAGCTATTGTTTTTATTTTGAAATGGCTGGCAAACCACAGAAGCTGACTAGCTAAAATAAAAGACATCTGCCTCCGTCACAGAGGAAATGGTCCAGCCATGTGAATTTTCATGTGTAGGAATCTGATTCTCATTACCATTGAACAATCAATTAAAATTAATAGAAATTCATATTCCCCAAATAAATAAATTATGTTCACATATAAAAACATGTATGTCCACGTAAAATATGTCCTCTTAAAAGGAATGAGTGATCACATTCTAACTAGCAAGTTTTAAAAGAAATAACTCCTACTTTCTCTAAATTTTCACTAATGTCATTTCAACCACTCTAATGTAAAACAAGTAGTTTTGAATTGAGCGTCTAAATAATTGGTGAACCCACACTTTTGGCAAATGGTTATACTTTTGTGTGTGCAGGCACAATATCAATTAAGAAATTATACTGGCTTCTAAAATAGTCATAGTGTCAGCACTGGCCAGAGTGGCTCAATTGGTTAGAGCATCGTCCTGTAGCCAAAATGTTTAGGTACAATTCCCAGTCAAGGCATGTACCTGGGTTGCAGGTTATACCTCTGGTCTGGGCATGTACAATCCCTAGCCTGGGCAGTTATGGGAGGCAACCAGTTGATGTTTCTCTCTCCCACTGATGTTTCTGTCTTTGCCATCGATGTTTCTCTCTCTCCCTTCCTCCCTTTCTAAGAGCAATGGAAAAATACACTTGTGTGAGGATAACAAACAAATAAATAAATACTCAGAATATTAGCTAAAATTTGACCTGATGTTTTCTGTAAGTAATTAAATGTTTAGTTATTTTCTTTATTATGCTTTTGTTTCCAAATTGTCTACAATACTATGCATTTTTCTCAAAAATATAAATATCATTTTAATGAAAACAATTTTACTTTTCAAAATATAAATTATATTGGTAGAAATATTGGTAATAAGAATCTTATATCTAATCACAAATATCTTTGTAGTGTACATATAATTTTCTTTTGTTGTTTATTTGTACTGAATTGTCTTTCTAGAATATAAACATGACCTTTCATTGAAGGTTATGTATGTTATAAAAATATTATATTTAAATTATTTCTAAGTTAAATTTTAGTAACATCTACATGGCCATTTTATTTATTTCAAGTATCAATTTTAATAAACAATGAATAACGACAATCAATTATAAAGATGAATCCAAAGAATACATTACCAGAGTCGCCTGTAGGTATTTTTATAATTGTGAAATTTTATTTCTAAAATATTATTTTGTAAATCATTTAAAGATCAGAGACAAATTGTTAAATAAAAGAAAAGCACCTGAATCAAAACAATGCATATTAAACTTTCTCTAATTGCAAAATATATGCTTTTGTCACTTGTCTGCAAGCATATAGATTTTTAGAACATTACACCAACAATTTGCAATAAATTTGCTGTTTTGTTTCCTGTAAGTTATTTGACTCCTGAGTGATCATGGTTTAGCTATGGTATGAAAGCACTGAAATAGTCATGTAGTTTTTGATGAAAAAAAAAAAAAAACACCCAGGTGGTTTCTTGTTAAAATTTAGGTATTGAGAGAATTTTATATATGCAAATTCATTGTCATAGATATTAAAAGAGTAAATACGTAAATACATGTATTTACTCTTGATATCAAGGAAATTCATGGGTCTCCACACTAGTCTGTCATCTTGATTTCAGCATCCTGATGCTCCACTGAACAGTGAAATTTTGTTGGTGATTATACCATTGATCAGAATGATTTCTAGTTTCTGTCTTTTCTACATTGTATTACTCTAATTTAAACATATAACTAAAATTACTATTGATTTTTTAAAAGTGTTGTTTATATGTCCATTATTGAATATAGTGATCTAAACTTGTTAGAGATTTATGGCCTTATCTTTAGCAATTGTTCAGTTATAAATAATACAAGATTGTCTTCTCCTATATAGTTTTCAAATTACTGAATTGTTCATTGTACATTCTCATAGGTATTTATATAGAACCTTAGCGACTGAATTATAAAGTAAGAAAAAAGTTAAAGTGAGGAAACTTCTAGATATCAAATCAAATCTGTTGACGTGTTTACATTAGACCTTTCATATGGTGAAATAATGTCAAAAGATTGAGTGGTTCATTTTCTTATGACATATAATATACATAGTCAATAAATCATTGGGAAATCAAATCCATATATATGTAAGACCAACTTTTGCATGAATATTTTCAGCCAAGATTCACCAATTCATCTTCAAAATATCATAAAGAAATAAAAAATGGTCACATGTAGATTTAGGACATATATTTTCTTCAGAGAATAAAGAAGTAAGAGTGACTATGATGTATTGATTTTGAACATAAATATTAAATTATGTACAGAATATAGAATCATGTTTACTAGAACAAATAGAATCTTAATATGAATAATGAAATTTAATAAAGAAAAATGATAAAATGTATTCTGTTATTAACTTCAATTGTAAGGAACAAAAATACAAAAAAATATAAATATTAAAATGCTTGATCTTTCAAGACACATTTTATTTCACATAAGAGAACATCTAGCCTGGACTGTCTTAAACACAAGAAAAAAGTCACTGACTAATGCAACTGAAGAGTCAGAGAACACCCTTGCTTCAGAGCACATCACATCCGTGCTTCAGAGTTGCCTTCATTCTGTATTGTTAAACATTGTTAGTAGGATCCATTTCATAACTGATCTGCACCACCTTCGATCTCAGGCTGATTGGCTCCATGATGGTAAGATGGAAGTAGAAGTTCCTAGGCTCATGTCATCACAATATTAAGCACATTCAAAGTGAGAGTCTCAAGTTCAAATCCTTTAATAAGCCAAATCAGTCATTTTTCCCAGGGGCTGTGTTCTGAATGATTTGGTCTAGATTATGTCTTTATTCCAAAACTAATCACAGAAACAAGAAAGATGGGCTTTGCAACTAGACATTAGACCAACCAAAATAATGGGGTATGTTTTATTACTGTGTAACAAAACCACAAATAAAAGGTAATCACATACATTTATTTTTTCTCTGAGAGTTTGACTACCCATTCCTCCAAAACTGAAATTCATTATTCTTGAGATACAAAAGTGCCATGGGTGTAAGTTTACAAATGTGTCTCTTTTCACCTCTTTTTTCTCATCATTTTGATCTGACAGGTCTAACCTTTCTCAGTTTAAAAAATTGTAAGTTTTTATTTCATCTGTTATCTCCCCTCCATCTGCTCTGTTGACAGTTTATAGATCTCTCTCATATCTCTCTCTCCATCCTTTTATCTTTACATTTACCGCAATCATCACTTTATCATCATTTTTGTGTTCTGAGATAATTTCTTGAGCATTTTTTTCTTTTTAATCATTTAGTATTTTATGATGTAATGAACACTGGTAACTACTTCATATAAAAAAGTTAACAATTCTGTGTTTTAGCTGCAAGTAACCTTTAGAAGGTTTATTAAGTCTCCTTGTACTCAACATCCTTTTAAGTCTCATTGAAACTATACAATAATTATGTATGTGTACAAGGGTGTGGGTAGTATTTTAAAATCATCATACAGTAAAATTGAGGTTTTTTTTCTTTTTTGTACAGTTATATTAATTTTCATACAAAGAAATGTTCACACACTCAGCATTGAAATCAAGATCCCATACTGTTCCACCACCACAAAGATCTTCCTCCTGCTACTCCTTTATGGCCACAACCTACACTAATCCCACTCCTACAGCCGTTCATCAGTTAACTGTCATTACAGTCTTGTTTTTCACAATGGAACCAGTAGGTATGTAAACTTTGGAGACTGGAATTCATCACTCTGGAGACAGATCTTGAGATCCATTCAAACTGATGGGTGTATATTAATAGCTTATTCATTTTTTGTATGAATGGACCACAATTTATCCATTCACTTGCTGAAGAGGAATTCCATTTTGGGTGAATTCCTGTTGGGAGATTTTGTATATAGCCACTACCAATATCCATGTCTAAGTTTTAGTGTAATCAGAAATTTTTATTTCTGTTGGATAAATACAAAGGAGTAGGATTGCTAGGATATTCGGTAGTTGTGAGAAACTCTCGCATAGCTGAAACATGTTGTTTTCCCACCAACAAAAAAAAGACAAGTTACATTTGCTCCATATTTTCATAGGTCCTTAGAATTGCCTGTACATTTTTATTAGGGCCATTCTACAAGATGTGCAGTGGTATCTCATTGTGATTTTAATGTTCATTTTTCTAATAGCTAATGCTATCTTTTCCTGTACCTGTTTGCCATCCTTATATACTATTTTGTGGAGTGTCTATTCAAGTTTTAACCCATTTTTAATTATGTATGTTCTTATTTTTGTGATTTGAGAATTGTTTATATATTCTGACATTCTAGTGCTTTGTTGAATTTTAGACTTGCAAATGTTCTCCAGGTCTGTAGCTTGTCTTTTCATTTTCTTAATAGTATCTTTCACAGAACAAAATATTTTTAATTTTGATGATATTCAATTATTATTATTTTTTCCTTTTATAAATTTTGCTTTTGGTGTCATGCCTAAAAGTCCTGCCTAACACCAAATTTTTTCATCTATTTCTTTTAAACATTTTATAGTTTTACATTTATATCTATGATCCATTCTGAGTAACTGTTTGCATCAGGTGACATGTTTAGGTTCAGGTTTTTCTTTTCCTTTTGTTTCATTTTTATTTTACATGTCTTGGACCAATTGCTTCAGCACCATCTCTTCTTTTCATCAGATTTCTTTTGCAATTCTGTCAAAGATAAAATGGCCATATATATGTGAATGTATTTCTAGACCCTCAATTCTGTTTTATTGATTTATGTTTCTATCACTTTAACCATACTCTCATAATCATCATCACTTTATAGCAATTCTTAAAATTTAGGAGTATGAGTCCTCCAACTTTATTATTTTTTAAAGATTTTATTTATTTATTTTTTAGGGAGAGGGGAAAGGAGAGAGAGAAAGAGGAAGAGAAACATCAATGTGTAGTTGCCTCTCATGTATCCAGGATCCCGCCTGCAACCCAGGCATGCACCCAGACTGGGAACCAAAACAGTAACCCCTTGGTTCACAGGCCAGCACTCAATCCACTGAGCCACACCAGCCAGGGCCAACTTTATTATTTAAAAAAATTGTTTTATCTATTCTCATTACTTTGCCCTTACATATACTTTTTAGAATCAGTTTGTCTATACCTGCAAAATTCCTGTTGTTTTTCTTTCAATTAATTTGCATTAAACGTATAGGTCAATTTGAGGAAGATTAATATATTTTTATGTGTAGTCTTCTGATCTGAGAAATATATATGTGTCTCCATTTCAACTTAGGTCATCATGTATATATTTTATCAGCATTTCATAATCATTAGAGATCCTAAAATTTTATTAAATTTATTTTTTAAATGTTTTTATTGTTGTCCAAGTATGCTTGTCTCCATTTTCACCACACAGTGTCCCGGTGCCCCACCCATTTCCTCCTGCCAACCTTGAACCTACTCCTTTTGGCATTGTCTGTGGGGGAGCTCTGCCCCCAGACCCCACCATCCACCAAGGATGAAAATAATACTACCAAGACATAATTTGCTCAGGGAGGAAAGGGACTAGTCTCTCAAGGGAGAAAAGGCCAACGAGTCCTTATCTCAATGGCATTTATTAGGTTCATAACACATAGGAATACAGGTAAAGCTCATCAATCAATGTCAGGCAGTAAAGGTCAAACAATAGATAATAAAGAACTCTGAGGGCCTATTTTGAGTCAGGATCAGATAGCTAAAGAGCCATAAAACTTTGAGGAACAAACTCACTTCTCTCCTGGACCCTTATCATTTGATTGAGAGCATTCTAAAAAAAGCAGGTTTCACAAGATTTTACATATTCTTCCTTAGGACTGATTGCCCTAGGGAACCCACCCTTTCCAGCACAGGGTGGTACCCACCACCAGCATTGTCTCAGGCTTAAGTCAGGCAAGGGAAGTAAGGCAGCCAAGAGATTAGGAGACATTTTGCAAATAGAATGAAGACTCAGGCTATGTCAGAATAGCCAAGGAGCGAGGGTCCTTCACCCCCTCTTTGCTGCAGCCCCCTGAGTCCTTCCTTGAGGGCCTCCCAAGTGATCATGTCTGGCTTAGGTTGCCCCCACTCTGAGGAGTCTTACCTGTCATTGACTAACTGACCAAGCGTTGGGGGCCAGAGATGGATGAAGCAGAAGCAGCACTCCTGCCAGGGAGATAAGCTTTGTCTCTTTAGTGGCTCACAGTCCAAAGGTCACTCACTCAGCCTTAGCCATGGGGGGCAGTTACAACTCCTGAAATCAGGCAGAGCAGTGCCCAACATTTGTCCATGAGTCCTTTATACCTGTTCCTTGAAGGCCCTTCCCCATTATACCCTATTATTCCTTTCCCCCTCCTCTCTGGTTACTATCAGTTTGTTCTGTATTTCATTACTTCATTTTTGTTAAGGCTACTGTAAATGGTATTATATTTTTAATTGATTTTTCAGTCGCATGTTGTTATTATGTGGAAATATAATTTCCACAATAATATAATGTGTTGTATAATACATTACACATTACAATGTATTGTAATGTATATTACAACATTACAATGTGTTATAATATAATGTGTTGTATAATATAATAATATAATATAATTTCCACACAATATAATGTGTTGACCTATATCCTATAACTTTGCACAACTTATTTATTTGTTTTTTTATTTTTTTTATTTTTTACTTATTTGTTTGATTTTTTATTGTTTTGTTTTAGGTTCCTGGGGATTTTCTACATATTGTGTTGTCTGTGAATAGGTATTTTTATTCCTTCCTGTCTAATACAGATGCCTTTCAAAAAGATCTTCTTTCATTGCACTTGTTAAAACTTCCACTGCAGAAGAGTGGAAAATAGATATCCTTGCCTTATTTTCAATCTTAGGGAGAAAACTTCACGTATGTGTTTTTGGCAGTTTCTGTTTTCCCCCAGTTTTTTCATCACATCATTTCCCTTGAAGGTGTTTATAGGGTAATGATTGCTCTGAAACTTCACATTAACACCCTTCCTTTAGAAAACTGAATGAATTTTATCATAATTACAGAACAAGATTACTACAAGACATCATGCGTGCACACATTAAAACCATATAGTCTCAGACAAATGCCAGATGAAAAAAATATATGGTTTTCTGTGGAAATTGCACTGCTCTTTACTGCTATAGCAGACCAAAGTCAGCAAAGGTCAGTCCCAGTTATCAGCAAAGGTCAGTCCCAGTTATCTAAGTTGGTTAACATACATGAACATCAACTGATTGGTCCTGGTAATCAAAACAAGACAGCCAATGGAAAACTACCATAAAACAGCTGCAAATTTTGGCTCATATCTGTTTATTATAGGACTACATTGTAATGGAGATGAAAAGCTACATCTGAGAAATATTTCTTTTGATGTCTGATTAGTATAGGAATTGAAAGAGAGTGAGAACTATGTTATTTACTCTAAATATTTAGATTGGGTATACCATTAATAATCTGGTAAAAGTAAAATAATATTCCCCATTAAAGACTTTACATTTATAATGAAAAAATACATATAATTCTACACACAAACAAAAATAAATTTTTATTTTCCTTTTCATTTGGTTGCACATAAACTTTTTTTCCCTTTACAAGCTCAAGGAAATAAGTGGGTTGAAAATTAGACACTAACTCAAGAGTATTATAAATCATATGCACCATAGTTTTAGAAGATTAATGTATAAGTCATAATTGACAAGGCCATGGGGTAATCATTAGTTTGTGTTATTTTTCTTCAATGGTCACCTCATTATTGGTCAATTATTTTTTACAGAGTTCTTAAAAAATGAGAAAGATACATTCATGAGAAAATTTTTATATTTCTTCTGAACTAGAGCTACATTATTCATACACATATTTTATAGATTTGTTTACTTATATTTGTTATACAGCTATATTTTAAATGCATATAGTTCTTGGAAAAAATGACAAAATGGCAATTGATGGTTAGAGCTATGTTTTAGATATGTAAGGTTGATTATCCTATTTTTCTACTTTTGTGTATATTTGATAATTTTCAGAATAAAAAATACTCATTTTCACAAAAATCCCACAACTATAAAATCTTTTTATAAATATCATATGAGTAGGTTTTTAAAAATTTATATATAAGTGAAATTCAACTATAAGTGAAATTAAAAAATAATGTTCCTTAAGCAATAATTAAGACCTCACAGGATCAAGGGTGGGAAGTGGGGATGTCTAGGTTGTGGGGGAGTGGTGGTGGGATAAATGTAGACAACTGTACTTGAACAACAATTTAAAAAGTTTAAAAAAGAAACCTGAAAAAATATTATTGTTAAAAAAATTGAAATTAAGCAACACATAAGCAACCTGAAAGATTTGGCTTAGATATGGGGCAGATGGCAAATCATCCACCAGAAGAATAAGTAAAAATAAGATTGGTGTAAAATAAAAAGAAGTAAGTATTAAAATGGTGAACAACAACAAAAAAAAACATTTAAACAATATGAACAACATTGGAGTTGTAAAATTTTAAAGTCAAATGTGTTATTGTTCCTTGGTATTCACTTACCTTATAAAATTGCTTTGTGTATGATTAGTAGGGCCTAAATAGATTAACATAAAATGGCTATATTCTATTTTTCAATCACAAAAATACTAGTTACTAAAAATCTACTGATGGTACTATTTGTTAAATTTCACTTTTAACCAATTGCTTTATTAGCATAATTCAGCATAATGATCAATTTGTTTGTAAGGGTATCTGAAAAACTAATTGTTGATCAACCTCCAAATAGCTTATCTAATTGGACAATATAGATTATTGTCTATCCTTAGAATCACTGTCTAATAATAATAACTAAAATGCATTGAATACTTGATTTGAATCAGAAACTCTACTACATGAGAGGGCCTGGAATTGTATTTAATCCTCACCACAAATCAATAATGTAAGTGCTATCATTATCCATTATTACATAAATGATGAAACCAAAGTTCAGCTATCCTGCCTTCTATGTAGTTTTAGAACCTGTGTTCAAATATAAAAATCAAACTACAGAAGTCTGACAAAGGAATGTAGTTAGAGTTTAAAACATATTGGTAAAGATACTAACATTTTCTCATTCTTAAATTTTACTGTAATCTTTGAAAGCATCATAGTAAAACTCAAAAACCTAGGAAAATTAATAAAATTTAGCATGTTATGCTCATGAAGGAAACAGATTATTAGAGATATGCCTAGGACAAAATGCAAATATCATGCAAAGTGGATTGGATATCTCAGTTGGATTTCTCTAAAACTTATCTCAAAATCTTTAATATAAGAGAAAATGCATACCCAAGAAATGTACAACTCTAAAGGAACATCTTAATGCAAATTCAAAGAATTATAAAACTAAGTAGTTATCTGGATGTGGGAAAAGAAATAGAATGAGATGAGTGGGAGGTGAGGAAAAGAGAAGTATGAAAGAATGGAGGAGGGATAGCTAACAAAGCAGGGAAAAGATAGTGTTCCTTGAGTATGAGATTTATCTGGAAAATGCTAGGGTCACGTACTCTGCAGGAAACAGATTCTTTCCATTTAACTTTATATTCTAAATGCAAGAATAGAAAAATTCTAATTTCCATCCACTCCAAAACCTACCTTCATTCAAAATCTACTTCAATCTAAGAAATTTTATGTGCTAAGTTGCATCAAGCAGCTATGATCATAGCATACGTACAACTTCTGAAATTCTAATTTGGGAAATAATTTCAAAGATAAAAAGTAATGGAATAAAACTATGATATAAGAAAAGCAAAAATAATAATGATTTGCATTTTATAATTATCACTTTCTTATAAAATGTTTTCATTTTCATAATTTCATTTCCAATGATTACTTATTAGTTTAGAAAAGATTACATAGGAATAATGTAAACAGTAACTGTGCTAGAATGTAAGTTCCTCTGACATCTGGAAATGTGTATTTTAGATAAGTATCTTCTTTTCTAGAACAGTGCCCATCACCAGAAACATTCTGAGACTTAGGCAGGAGGAGACCTGGCCCTGACCCTGGAGCTGCTCTGATCTCACTTACCCAGCTGCACTTCTCTCTCTCGCTCCATGGGCAGGGCTTCAGGGCCAAGAGGACTCGCTCACTCAGAACCTACATACTCTAGCTTTCCCTTGGACTTTCCTGAAACCCAGATTTCCGTGCCAAAAACGGCCCAGAGCCCCCATCTGATGACTGAGTGAGCCTTTCTCTGGTCTTCCTATTCAGAGAGATCTGCACAGCTGCTGTGGGCATCCCTAGACACAAGGGTGTCCAAAGTGCCCCCTCAACATGGGAGAGAACGAGGACACAATCAAACAAAGCAAGGTGGGCTACAGACCATGGCCAGTTGCTGCCAGGTGTGATATTGAAAGGTGTCCAAAAATTCTAAATTTGAACCAGACTTAACAGGAAGTTCTAAGGGTATATATTATGTGCCTGTTAGGCACAGTCATGCTCATTTAAAAAGGACATTAATAAAATTAACTGAAAAAAAAATCAACTGACAACTAGTCTCTGTTTAATCAGAATGGCCCTTAAAACAGTCCTTTAAATCTCAGAAGCTTAATTCAAAAAAGTTTATTGCTGTTTTCTCATGCATGACATGAGTCCAACATGAGTTGCCAGGAGCAGCCAGCTCTTATCATTTGCAGGACCCAGGGCAAGAGTATAAATGGAGACTTTCCATAATTTATGTGTAAACATTATAAGTATAAATCAAAATAACAAACTATGTTTTCCTTTCATATTGACACATTTTATAACAATAAAATTGAAAGTCGTGTGTAAATATATGGTTTCATTTGGCAATTTGGGCTAAATAGCTAAGAATAAGTTTATCATTGTTCATGTGTGGGCATCTGTAGATGAGCCTGTTATGTTTGTATGAGTAATACAAAGAATATAAATGTGTCAAGTTTTGTTTATTCTTCACATAATTGACACAATTTTACATAATTAGATAACATTTCTGAGTAATTGTCAATATTTATTTCTTACTTAATTTCACTTTAAATAAAATGTATGAATTAAATTATTTCCATAAAATATTAACATGTTATAAATATCCTTTAAAGTCATTGATATAAAGTCACCATCAGTTATATTGTGATTTTTACTAAGCCTTGAAGAAATATCTAGTATGCACAGTTTTTCTTAAAATTTTCTCACATTTTTCATTACTGAAATGTTATAAAAAACATTAAAAATATCAGTATATTTCTCAGTTTGCTTAAAAGGTCTTAATTTAAACTATATTAACAATCTATAGTACACAGAAATCTAATTATATTACAGTTATTTAAAATATTGTTATTTGTTCTTAAATATATAAATATTTTTGTTTCCTTGCTATAACTTCCTTTTATAAATTGAATGTCATATATTCTATCAATAATACTTTAGTATGCAACCTTAAAAGAGGTGCACCTTGAAGTAAGTATTCTTTTCCAACATAAACTATAGCAGCAAACTTCAAACATAACATGGTATTCTAGTGTAGTTGTCTTTTGCTTTGAGGGCATGAATTAAATGAGATGGAACAACATTTTATTGTTACTTAAATATTGCTATCTGCAACAGTAGAAAATTTAGGGTTATGAATGAAGTTCTGTCATATTGAATGCAGAATCCTTATGAACAGGGACACCCAGCTTTTCTTTAATAATTTTGTTTTGTATTTCTATTATCTAGGCAATCCCAGTGCTTTCTTCATTGACCGATATGTTACTTAGAATTTTATTTCCAAACATTTGGAATATTTGCCTATAATGTTTCTCTTACTGATTTTTACTTTAATTCCATTGTGGTGTAAGAACATAATTCATAGGATTTGAGTTCTTTTTAAAAAATTAAATTTATTGGGGTGACATTGGTTAATAACCTGTATAAATTTCAAGTGTATTCTATATTCTTACTGATTTTCTTTCTAATTATTTTCTCACCTACTGAGAGCACAGCATGAAAATTCTTGACTACAATTGTGGATTTGCCCACTTTCCTTGAAATTTTACGTGTTTTGGATGCATGTACTTGAAGCTCTGTTTTAGGTTCATAAATGTTTATGATATGTGTCCTATCGATGAATTAACATTTTTGTAACTGTTGAACAATGCTGTTTATCCTTAGTAATATGCTTTGTTTCAAAACGTACTTTGTATAGTACAGTGATCACTCACCTATCACGGGAGCTATGTTCCAGAGACCCCTGTGATAGGTGAAAATCCACGAAGTAGGGGCATTATATTTATTTTATTATTTATATATATTTTAAGGCTTTATAAACCCTTCCCACAGTCCTATAAATCTTTCCCAGTCTCTTATTAGCTTTTCCCACACTCTTATAAACATTCCATATGCTCTTAAACACTTTCTACACTTTTTTATTAATTTTTTTAATTGATTATGCCATTACAGTTGTCCCATTTCCCCCTTCATTCCCCTCCACCCTGCACACCCCCTCCCACCCACACTCCCCCTCTTTAGTTCATGTCCATGTATGGTAAGTTCTTTAGCTTCTACATTTCCCACACTACTCTTGCCCTCTCCTTATCTATTTTCTCCCCACCGTCTATGCTATTTATTCTCTGTACCTTCTCCCCACCTTCTCCTCCCACTCCCCTGTTGCTAACCTTCCATGTGACCCCCATTTCTGTGGCTCTGCTCCTGTTTTAGTTGATCGCTTAGTCTGCTTTTGTTTTAGGTGTGGATGTTAATAACTGTGAATTTGCTGTCCTTTTACTGTTCATATTTTTATCTTCTTTTTCTTAGATAAGTCCCTTTAACATTTCATATAGTAAGGGCTTGGTGATGATGAACTTCTTGAACTTGATCTTATCTGAGAAGCACTTTATCTGCCCTTCCATTCTGAATGAAAGTTTTGCTTGATAGAGCAGTCTTGGATGTAGGTCCTTGTGTTTCATGACTTGGAATACTTCTTTCCAGCCCCTTCTTGCCTGTAAGGTCTCTTTTGAGAAATCAGCTGACAGTCTGATGGGAACTCCTTTGTAGGTAACCATCCCCTTATTTCTTGCTGCTTCTAGAATTCGCTCCAGGGAGTCCAGGAAGCTCAGAGAGTCCCAAAGAAGTTGGATCCAAGGAGGAACACACCAAGGCACATCATAGTTACACTCTTAAACCTATGTAATTTTAACAACATATTAAATTCTATATGGGTACTCACCAGTGAAGCGTACAGTCATCCTTTGGTTCACTGATTGCGTCTTCACTGTATCACGGGTTCCTATGATACAGTGAAGATGCAATCAGTGAACCACAAAATAGTGAGGGACAACTGTACTCCAAAATTTTTAATGGCTGTTAGCATTATATGTCCTATTCCATCAATTTACTTTTAATCCATTTGAGTCTTCATTTAAAGAGTGTTTCTTATAGGTAGCATATAGTTGTCTTGCTTTTTATTCATTCTCAGAAAATGTGATTTTCAATTTATTTATACACTTAATATGATTATTGATATATTTTGGTTTATTTCTATTATCTCATTCATGTTTCATATTTGTTCCATTTGGTTTTCATACCCTTTTTCTATCTTCTTTTTTATTATTTTTATGATTCCATCATTTCTCCTTTGCAAACTAATTAGTTATAACACTTTCTTTTTCACTAGTTGCTGTTTGTTTGGTTATTGATTGTTGTATAGTTTTCACTTATCATTGTCTATTTTTAAGGAAAATCATATCACTTTACAAATAGTACAAGAAACCAACAATAGTATACTTCTATTTCTCCCCTTCCAAATTTATGATCTGATTGTCTTTCATTGTATGACACAAATATATATAATAAATCTAGAATATGTTTCTATTATTTTGTGTTAAACAGTTATCTTTTAAAGAAATATAAATTTTAAAAAATATCAAGAGCAGACAAGAGGGTAAGGCAACAATACCAATATAAACAAGATTCTTGATCAGTCTCTGGATCTAAGCCAGAATTTCTTTGTATTTTTTAATTAATTTTTTGTATTGTTGTTCAAGTACAGTTGTCTCCAATTTCACCCCCCTCCCCCCCCCCCCCGCTCCAGCCATCCCTACCTCCAACTCTCAATCCTGCCCCCCTTTGATTTTTTCCATGTGTTCTTTATACATGTTCCTGAAAACCCCTTCCCCCCAGCTTATCCCCTCCCACCTCCCCTCTGGTTACTGTCAGTTTGTTTTTCATTTCACTGTCTCTGGGTATATTTTGCTTGCTTGTTTGTTTTGTTTGATTAAGTTCCAATTATAGGTGAGATTAGATGGTATTTGTCTTTCACCACCTGGCTTATTTCATTTAGCATAATGCTCTCTATATCCATCTGTGCTGTTGCAAAGGGTAAGCGCTCCTTCTTTCCTTCTGCTGCATAGTATTCCATCCTATAAATGAACCATACTTTTTGATCCAGTCATTTATTGATGGGCACTTAGGTTGCTTCCAGTACATGGCTATTGTAAATTGCGCTGCTATAAACATTGGGGTGCATAGTTTCTTTTGAATTGGTGTTTCAGAGTTCTTAGGATATAATCCCAGCAGTGGAATTGCCAGGTCAACTTGCAGTTTCATTTTCAGTTTTCTGAGGAAATTCATACTGTTTTCCACAGTGGCTGCAAAAGTCTTCATTCCCACCAAAAGTGCACTAGTTTCCCTTTTCTCCAAATCCTATCTAACACTTGTTGTTTTTTGATTTGTTTATGATGGCAATTCTGACTGGTGTGAAGTAGTATGTCATTGTGGTTTGCATCTCTCTGATGGCTAGTGATGCCGAGCATCTTTTCATAAGGCTATGGGTCTTTTGCATGTCTTCCTTGGAGAATTGTCTTTTCAAGTCCTTTGCCCATTTTTTAATTGGATTGGTAGCCTTCCTCATGTGGAGTCCTGTGAGTTTTTTATATATTTTGGAGATCAAACCCTTGTCCGAGATATCATTAGCAAATATGTTTTCCCATATGGTTGGTTCTCTTTCCATTTTAATGTTGTTTTATTTAGACATGCAGAAGCTTTTTATATTGATGACATCCCATTTGTTTATTCTTTCCTTTATGTCCCTTGCTCTAAGGGACATATCAGTGAAAATATTGCTTCATAGAATATCTGAGACTTTCCTATGTTCTCCTCTAGGAGTTTTATTGTATCATGACCTATATTTAAGTCTTTTATCCACCTTGACTTATTTTTGTGTATGGTGTGAGTTGGTAATCAAGTTTCATTTTTTTACGTGTAGCTGTCATGATCTCCCAACAGCACTTGTTGACGAGGCTATTTTTACTCCATTTTATGTTGCTACCCCCTTTGTCAAATATCAATTGATCATAGAGACTTGGGTTTATTTCTAGGCTCTCTGTTCTGTTCCATTTGTCTATGTGTCTGTTCTTATGCCAGTGCCAAGCTGTTTTGATCACAGTTGCTTTGTAATACAGTTTGATATCAGGCATTGTGAACCCTCCTACTTTGTTCTTCTTTCTCAAAATTGCTGCAGCTATTCGAGGTCATTTATGATTCTATATACATTTTTGAAATGTTTGTTCTATATCTGTGAAATGTGCCATTGGCATTTTATAGAGATTATGTTGAATCTATAAATTGCTTTGGGTAGTATGGACCTTCTGATGTAACTGCTCATCCAATCCATGAGCATGGTACATGATTCCATGTGTTTGTCTTCCTTAATTTCTTTCTTCAGTGCTGTGTAGTTTTCTGAGTATAAGTCTTTTATCTCTTTGGTTAGGTTTATTCCTAGGTACTTTATTTTTCTTGTTATATCAAATGGGATTTTTTTCTTGATGTCTGTGTCTGACCTTTCATTGTTGGTGTACAAAAATGCCTTTGATTTCTGATTATTGGCTTTGTGTCCTGCTGTTTTGCCAAATTCACTTATTAGGCAGAATAGTTTTTTGTTGGCGTCTGTAGGATTTTCTATGTACTTTATGATGTCATCTACAAACAATGACGGTTTTATTTCTTCCTTTCCAGTTTGGATGCTTCTTATTTCTTTCTTTTTTTTTTTTTATCTGATTGCTGTGGCTAGGACTTCCAATACTATGTTGAATAGACATGAAAGCTGACATCCTTGTCTTGTTCCTGGTCTTATTGGGAAAGCTAAAAAAATTAGCTTTTTCCCATTGAGTATGATGTTGGCTGTAGGTCTCTCATATATGCCCTTTATTATGTTGAGATATACAACCTTTCTACCACTTTGCTGAATGTTTTTATCATAAATGGGTGTTGTACCTAATCAAATACTTTTTCCACATCTATTGAAATGATAGTGTGATTTTTGTCTTTCCTTTCCTTTATGTGATATATTTAAGCAGAATTTCTTACCTGAAAGAGATGATAGTCCACAGAAGAAACAATCTTGTAACATCTCAGCAGGTGTATATGATAGAGAACCCCCACTCCTCTCCCAAAAGGAGCTATGACCATTTGCTTGGTTAAATATGCAGTCAGTAAAGGGAATATACAGATATTTTGAGTGAGTGTATGCATAACTTAATTCGAGAAAACTCAGAGGCTGGCAGAATGCCTCAGTTGGCTGTCGTGCATCCTGTACACCAAAAGGTCACTGGTTCAATTTCCACACATACCTAGGTTGTGGGTTCCATCCTGGGTCGGGACAAGGCAACTGATTTATGTTTCTCTGTCACATCAATATCTGTCTGTCTGTCTCTCTCCCTTCCTCTCTCTCTCAAATTGATAAGCATATCCTCAGGTGAGTATAAAAATTAAAAATAAGAATAAAATCCTCTGGGAATCCTAATCACTCTGAATTCATCTTATAACTGCATCTTTTAACTGCTTCACAGTACAACTCCCTCTGTCCAGATCTACCCGATCTCTTATAGCTATTTTTGTAGACACTCCTCTATAAACCTCCTGTATGCAAATTGGTATCTCAGAGTTTATTTCCTGAGGAACTCCACTAAAGACAGATTTTAAACTTGAGTATTATTTGAGGAAATTAACTGAAATACAAAATAGCTATCAGTACTATTTATCAGATTAGAAAGGTTAAAAGATTAATATGATCTACTATTGTTAAGAATGTGTAAACAGCCATTCAGAAACTATTAAGTAGAGTTTAAATTGATACTGAATTTCCAGGGGGCCATTTAGAAAAATATACCTATTCAAAGTATACAAAGTATACAGTATTGATTATAACAAGTCTTCTTTTAGGCATATATGTTGGAAATTGTAATAAGTATGTAGATATTATATATGTAAGTTTTACATTTCAGCATTGTTCATAATAACAATATATTAGAATTCCATAGGAAACATATTAATGTCATATCTGTATGTTTATATTATGTACTAAGGATTATGCAGTTACATGATGTATTTGTATTTATATTTAAATGTTTATTTAAATAGCACAAACATCTTAAGTAATTGCTTATATATATTTGGATATGATATGAACCCAAATGTAACACAAAATCAATCACATTTTATATTTATTATATATGACTTATAATGTGATTTCAGGTTTATATGTCTTTCTTTGCATTGAAGGCTGGAGGTGGAGGAATTGAGCAAAAAGGAAAAAGGACTCATGGACATGGACAACTGTGTGGTTACTTTGGGGGAGAGAGGGATATAAGGGGACTAAATTGTAATGAAAAAAATACAATAAAGATAAAAATAGGGGAAGGAATAGGAAGAATAAAAATAAAATTACCCCAGGTGCTAATTTGTACAGTAAGGTCATGAACTCTTAATATGAATTTTATAAAATGAAATGTATTAATTTAATTTTTTTCTGATTTTTAATAAAATTAAATTATTTTACTTAAAAATGATGACAAAATTTGGGTCAGTGTTTGGTTCTAAGCTTCATGATCTAAGTGGCCAACTTAAATTTTCTTATGTGATATAATGCATTATCCTTAGGGGAGAATAATGAATTTAAATGTTTCCAGTGATGGGATGTGGAGGAGGCTGTTACAGGAATAAATGGTGATGGAAAGACACTTGACTTGGGGAAGTGAACACACAATACAGTGCACAGATGATGTGTGTGGAATTGTGCACTTGAAACCTGTATATTTCATTAACTAGTGTCGCCCCAATAAATAAAAAGGAAAAAGGAACAAGACACATACACAAAATGTTTCCATTCTGTCTCCATCCTGAGTTATATTTTCTGATTAAGTTTTATAAATACAAGGTAACAAGAAATGCCAAAAAAGACTCATTTCTTTCTTTTGACAAGATTTCACTCCTTCTAATCTTTCTTGTGCTTTAATTTATTTTCTTTTTTGCCTCTTCTTCTTTGTTGTCCACTTCCTCCTTCTCCTCCTCTTTTCCTTCTTATCCTTCTTTTTCTTAATAGTATTACTAACATCAATTTGGACTTTTGTCTATCAATATCAGTTCAACAACACTGTTGCTGCCACATAGGAAAGTTATAATTCATATTAATGTTGTGGATTATTAGCAATCACTGGCATTGTTTAACCTGATTGATGGGAAATAGTGTGATCTTTTTGTCAGTAAAGGTTGCATGTGCAACAATTCCCTCTGAAGTGGAAGTACAATACATTTTCCTAGAATAATGGTCTCTTAAATCTTCCGCCACTAACAGCATAAGTGCTCCTTATAACAACCCAGTCACTGCCCACAGTGGTCCAGCAAGGAAATTACTTACTGCATATCTTTTGTGTATGTTGCTTGCTGTGACAGACAGGAACAAGAAAGAAAGGGAGTCAACTACATGAGATTATGGCATCTATTGATAGAGTAGAATATACACACAAAGTTGGGGTGATGAAAAGAAAAATACCTCAGCAGTTTTAGAAGGATTTCTACCCTCAGTCTGGCAAGCAGATGAGGAACAGGAGCCCCCAGAGGTCTGAGAAGAGATGGATAGCTTGAAGAGAAAAGTGAAGCAACATAAGAAATCAAAAGATATTTTACACACAGGAAAAAAATCAATGAAAATGATGAACTGCTATTCAAAGGAAACTGATTATTCCACTTTCCACAAGAAAGGAGGTGCAGCAGGTAATCCATCAGATCAAACAGGATGTTGGAAGGTGAGAGAGGAAGTCTGGATGTGATTATCCAACTTTCTTATTCTAGTTGTCTCCAAAATGTATTGAATGTTGGAAAGGCAATTTAAAATTTATTTCTTTAGCACAATAAAGCTCTTTGGAATGTGTATATTTTTCTTTCATATTATTCTTTTAGGTTTTTCTTTTATATTTTTTAAATGAAATATTCCAAAAGTATTAAGGACACACTAATAATGCACATGCAAAGTTTAAGAAAAGATAATAACAGGAACAACCCAAGTACCTACTAAACCACTTAAACAACAGAATTTGATCTTATATATATAAGATCCAATGTACTTATATATCTGAAGCCCCATGGATTTCACTCCCTGATGATGTTCTCCCTTTATCCCACCAGGAGAAAATAGCCACTTTCTTGATTTCTGACTTACTCATGCATTTAATTTTCTTTATTTCTGTATTAACTGTAAATATAAAAATAAGCAACATGTTATTCAATGTCTCCTTTTAAAGATTTTATAAATAGAATCAAACTCTATTTAAAGTTTTCTATTCTCATTCAACTCCATGGTTTTGACATCTATGCATGTACAGTATATGCTATTGTGTGATATACCATAATTTATGTATTCAGTTGATTGGTGCAAGGTGGTTGGCTTGTTTGTGATGTTGCTATTAAAAACAAGAACACATTGTAATGCACCAGTCTACAGTATGCACGTGTCCAAATTTATTACACAAAACTATTTTTGTGCAAAGATTTTTATCGATTTTTGTACTTTGCTGCACTGGCACCCTACAAGAGTTTCATTTGTTTTCCCTCCTTGAAAAATCCTGGTATTCTATTTTCCATATTTATGCCAATTAATTAGTCTCTGATACACTTTCCATTTATGCTTACCTGAATATTAATAAAGTTGAACATTTCTTTATAAGCTTATTCAATATTTATATTTTCAGCGATTTTCCTGTTTCTTAATTTTGCTACTATTATGATGTGATGGTTCCCTTTTACTTGCAGTTTTAATCAAGTCCTTTATATACCTTGGATATTAAAATTATAAGTTGCTATCTTTTATGTTTTAGATTGTAACTTGCTTTTTTACTCCATCTCTGAATTCTTTGTGTGCAGAGACATCCTTAATTTTAAGGTTATCAAACATATCAAATCTTTTACATGATTTTTATCTTGTGATTTTGTTTAAAAATAAATTAAAATCACTTATACCATTAGCTAAATATATTCTCTAACAATAACTTCTAAAATTTTGAATTCTTTCCTGTCACATTAAATTCTTAAGTGGTGGTGTTTGCAAAACATAAATATAATTAATGCCATTGCTTGTATATTTAATAATGGTTAAAGTGATGAATTTTATGTTACATAAGGCACTGCTTGAGAAAATTCAAAATTTTTCAGTTTCTCCTAAGAACGTAACCAAAATTTCCAGGCAAATAACAAAGATAATTAACATACATTTATGAAATAAATTGGATTTTACCTATTTCCCTGTTTTGGAGGTAGATATTAATTGCAGTCAAATCAACATCATTAATACAGGAATTTGTGAGAAAAAATGAGGAATTAAATGAACACAAGCTTTTTCCTTTAACTTCTCATAAAACTATTCCACATTGGGGAAAAATCTCCCAAAATCAAATTAACAAGTATCACAGCCACAGCTCCAATGCAGGTTTTGTTCCCATTCTATGCAAGGAATACACATGTTTGACAAATTTAGTGTCTATCCCTGGGACAGAAGAGGACAGTGTTGATGGAGTTCCCAGCTCAGGCAAGATACACTTCTGATACACTCTTTTTCAAACCTGTCTTATTTAATCTTCCTAGTACCATTTTACAGACAAAGAAGTTAAGACTCAAAGATTAAATAATTTATGTGTTCGATATAAATTTGCTTGTCTATAAGAGAGCAGAAATTTGAACTCAAGCTTGTCTTATTCTAAAACTCATGCTGTTTTCCTTTTCTACTCCAGTATCTCAGAAAGGTCTGCAAAAGTGAGAAGGGGAATCAGCATTTGTTAAATGTTCTAGGTGCTTCACTAATCTTATTGAATACCCACAACCACTCTACAGGGAAGTTGGTGTTAGTCAATTAGAGGTGAGAAAACCAAGATCCTGTACGTTAATTGTCCAAGTGTATATCAGTGCCAGGATTTTAATCATTTTTTGTCTGACTTTTAATCCTTACCAAAATAATGTCTTGAGATATTGTTTTCCCTTCTTTTTTTTCCTTGTATGGTGTTTGCCTCACCTCACGTTCTCTTTATCATCAAATCTTTTTCCTTCCTCTTAACTTGGGTATCTAACCTTTTGGCATCTCTGGGCCACATTGGAAGAAGAAGAATTGTCTTGGGCCACACATTAAATACATTGTGACACATAATTGTAGGAGAACTCCATCCCTCGGTGCTCTCCCAGCCACTGAAGAGGAGAATAAGTCATCCTGGACACAATCTTGTTGTTCTGGCGGGAAAGCAGATGGCAATTCCCTCTAGTGAGGAATACCCTGAGCCCTTCTCTCAAATGACTTTTATTGGGAATGGTATGTGTAGGTGTATACAGCATACATGCATAGCTCATCAATCAATGTCAAAAGGCTATAGTCATACAAAAACAGGTATTATCTATAGATAACAATTGAAGGAACACAGAGATTTGTCATAGGTCAGGGTCTGTTAGTCATGCTGATGCCAGATGGTATTTAAGATGTGTTTCCTGAGATAAGAAGTTTACTCCTTATGCCTTGAACTTAAACATCCAGTTTATATTGACAGGGCTATTGCTAAGCAGAGCAAGCTTCAAAGGATAAAATATACATTTCAGGCCTGATTCCCATGGGAACAATCAGTGTTAGTGTCGGGTCATACTTGCTACCTGCGTTACCTGGTTTTCCAGGGAGACTTACTAGCCCCTTTCAGAGCCTGCTCTTGTGGGGCTACAGTCTCTGAAACCACACAAAGTGGTCCCCAACACGTAATCACAAAAATACCTCATACCATTTTAAGCAAATTTATGATTTTTGTGTTGGGTCACATTTATAGAAATCATGAGCCACATGCAGCCCGTAGGCCACCAGGATCCCTGCTAGGATGACGACATTTCTTAAAGTGAGGATGCTGGAGCAGCTGCATTGGCTTTACCTGGGACCTTTTCAGAATTCTCAATACCTACCTAAGGTCAATTGAATCAGACACTCTGTTGGTAGAGCTCAACGATCTGTGCTTAGTCAAGCTTACAGGCGATTTTAAAACATGATACAGCTTGTGAACCACTGAAGATGAGAAGGTTAATCATGTGCTGGATCAAAACAAAGTTCTCTCTAAACAAATTGCCTTCCTGGCTTTTGGTTTCCAGAAGCCTCCACTCTGATAAAATAGAAAAAATATCAACTCTAGGACATGCGAGAAGGTCTGAGGTTCTACCTGCTATGGAAACCGAAGAGAGAAGTGAAGAATACCCTTTTGTTTTATGTTTACTGTAGAGTTTAACATCATTTCCCAGGCTCCATCCACATATATACCAAATGTATTAAAGAAGTAGAAGAGCTACTGCACTTTTGACCCATCCAGGCTTGGCCAGTGATAACTATTATCCTCAGGGTCCTCTCCAAAGGAAAAATTCAAGAAGTAGGCAGGTGGTAAGTGAGAGTCTTCAAGAAAGAAATTCAATGTGTTACAGAAAATTGAAATGACCAGACACCGGATGGGTTCAAGAGCACGATCCTTTTTTCACGTGTGGTCCCAGAGGAGTCCAACTCCAAATTCTGGGCTCCGGGGAGGGGTTAGGTGGGTGGTTAAATACTCTCATAGCAATGCAGGAAGAGGACAGGTCACGTGGTACAAGGAGGGAGCACAGCTAAGGATACAGAAGCAGAGGGCGTAACTTATCTGGTGCCAGGAACAGGGAGTTAACTTGTCAGCAGGCAGTTATCGGGGGGTCCAGGAACCAGCAGGGAGTTACAGGTCCGGGAGCCAGAAGGGAGTTACTGGTCTGGAACAGAGAGCCAGCTTTATCTTCCATAACAAATGAACTTGAAAGTGGTGTGGAATTCAATTGGAATTAAATAATGTCACATAGTGTAAAAAAGTTTACACTTCAAACTTCCAGCCAAGATGGAGGCATAGGTAGACACACTGTACCTCCTCATATAGCCAAAAGCAGGGCAACAACAAATTTAAAAACAAAAAATAACCAGAACTACCAGAAAATTGAATTGTATGGAAGTCTGACAACCAAGAAGTTAAAGAAGAACATTCATCCAGACCAGTAGGAGGGGCTGAGACCCGCTGCCAGGGCAGAGAGGATTCGCTGCAAGGTGGCTGCTGGAGGTCTGGAGCATGCAAGGCGGTGGATGGTGGAGTGTGTTGTCCCACATTTGTATGCAAATAAACTGGGAGGAACAACCAGGGAGGGAGACAGACCCAGACTGCACAACCCAGGGTTCCAGCACAGACAAATAAAGCCTCAAAACCTCTGACTGAAAAAATGTGTGGGGCTTGAGGCAGTGGGAGAAACTCCAAGCCTCACAAGAGAGTTACTTGGAGAGACCCACAGGGTTCTAGAATGTACACAAACCTACCCACTTTCGAATCAGCAACAGAAGGTCTCAATTTCTTTGTGGGAAGTGAGGAAGTGACTGAAAGTGGGCAGAGTGCTGATCAAGTGTTATTGTTCCCTCTTGGGCCCCTCTCCTACACAGAGCTCCACAATGCAGCAAAGTGGGTTGTCCCACACTGGCAAATGCCTAAAGCTCCACCCCTTATTGTAACAGACACACAAAGACAAAACATATGGCCCAAATGAAAGAACAGATCAAAGCTCCAGAAAAAATACAACTAAGCAATGAAGAGATAAGCCAACTTACAAGATGCAGAATTCAAAACACTGGTGATACAGGGTGCAGCCAAGAGGGGGTCCCCCAAAAAAGGGATTTGGAATGGGGTCCAGAACCCAAGGTGTCCACAAAATATTAAGATGTCCTCACCCCTTCCCCGCCACAGCTGTGAGTCGGGGGAAGGAACAAAGGGAACAGGTCCATTGAGAGCTGTTTTGCATAGCAACAGCTTTGCAACTAACCTCTGGCATGATCATTTGTCATATCTATAGCCTTTAACTGGTTTTATGGATATGTTAAATAGCTGTGGCCATGCTTTGAGCCAGGGAGAAGGGAGTGACTTCCAGCCAAGATGTAACTGGGAGGCAACTCCCCCTGGTTACAGCACCTGCATGAGAGCTTGGAAATTTAAATGAGAGGCGGCAGCCTTGGAAGGGAGAACCACGCAGATTTGGAAAGAGTACAGATCCTCTTGCAGCTTTGCAAGGAGCGGATCCATGAGGCTTGGCGAGACTGCAGACCTCTGCACCTCTGGTGGAGGAAAGAAGAGTCTTTGCCTGGATGTCAACACAGCTGATGGTGCCAGTGGCCTGGGGACATTGACATGTGCTGCTTTTCCTGATTTACAGTAGCCTGGATAAGGGCACAGGGAGAAGGAAGCATTGTGGGTGTCAGTAGTTATCCTAAAGGACTTTGATAGTTTAATGGGGATATTGGGTCACTACTTTAAGTCTGTACAGCCTTAAATAAACCTTTCTTTTCCATTTTACAAATCTCTGGAATTGAGAGATATCTTTCTGATCTGGTGGCGGACAGGCCAGACCAGTAGATGGTCTGGAAGGTATAAGTATATCATCCTCTCGAGTCCAGGACCCTGTGTGTGTGTGTGACTGTTTTGTAAGAGCTTTTGGCATCCATGGGTGGGCCAAATATTGCCCCCCCCCTTGGACCTCTGTTCTGTAACACTGGCAATCAAGATGCTCAAAGAAATGGTTGAATATGGTCACAAAATAGAGGAAAAAGTGAAGGCTATGAAAAGTAAAATAAAGGGAACGAACAGTAAGGGACGAAAACCAGGACTCAAATCAACAGTTTGAGCCAGAAGAAAGAAAGAAACATTCAACCAGAACAGAATAAAGAAACAAGAATTCAAAAAAATGAGGAGAGGCTTAGGAACCTCTGGGACAACTTAAAACATTTCAACATGTGAATCATAAGGGTACCAGAAGGAGAAGAAGAAGGGCAAGAAATTAAAAACTTAGTTGAACAAATAATGAAGGAGATCTTCCCTAATCTGGCAAAGGAAACAGACTTCCAGGAAGTTCAGAAAGTTCCAAAAAAGTTGGACCCAAGCAAGCACACACCAAGACATATTATAATTAAGTTACCCAAGATAAAAGAGAAGGAGAGCATCTTAAAAGCAGCAAGAGAAAAGGAGACAGTTACCTACAAAGGAGTTCCCATTAGACTTTCAGCTGATTTCTCAAAAGAAACCTTGCAGACAAGAAGGGACTGGAAAGAAGTGTTCAAAGTTATAAAAGGCAAGAGCCTACAACCAAGATTACTCTATCCAGCAAAGTTGTTTAGAATGGAAGGGCAGATAAAGTGCTTCCTAGATAAGGTCAAGTTAAAGGAGTTCATCATCACCAAATCCTTATTATGTGAAATGTTAAAGGGATTTAGCTAAGAAAAAAAAGAAGATAGAAAATATAAACAGTAAAATGACAACAAACACAACTATCAACAACTAAACCTACAAAAATACAAAAACAAAAACAAAATGAACTAAGCATACAACTAAAACAGGAACAGATGACACAGAAATAGAGACCACGTGGGAGGGAGAGCAGGGAGGGTGGGGGAAAAGGTACAGGGAAAAAGAAACATAATAGGTAGGTACCCAATAGACAGGGTGAGGTTAAGAATAGTATGGGAAATGGAGAACCCAAAGAACTTACATGTACAACCCATGGACATGAACTAAGGTAGGGGAATGAGGGTGGGGATATACCAGGCTGAAGGGAATAAAGGGAAGAAAAAAATGGGACAACTGTAATAGCATAGTCAATAAATATATTTAAAAAATAAAAAAAGAAAGAGAAAAAAGGAAGAAAGTTTACACTTCAAATTCCAAAAGCTTATAGAAAGCTGCTTTTAGAAAGAAGGCTCCCAACCTCAGAATCAGATAGTCAAAATGTGGTATACTTGAAAGAACCATGCATGTACAAAGTTTAAAATCTCAGATTTTCCAAGTATTATTCTCTGTAAGATAGGCTTGGGGCAAATATTTTGTAGAGCAGGTACCTGGGGTGAAGAGTACCAAGGCTTTCCCAAATAGCATAACTTTGGTAAATAAGTATCAGAATCACTATTCATTCAAATCAATTCCCCATGTAATAATGATAATAATAATAACTGTTATAATGGTAATAATAGTTAAAATTATAGAATATTTTCTATGTGTCAGACATTATTTTCAGTGCTTTACATTTATTAAAATGCTTAATTCCTACAACTAAATTATATATTATTAGGTAGGAAAGCAATTTTTTCTTATCAAAACCAAACAGAAATATTTGTGAGTAGTTTTAAAATGCACATAAGTAATATTTTAAAAATAACTATTTCCACATTCTGAGTCAATTATTTACTTATTTTCTTAGCCTACCACCTATACATATTGACAGCTAGAAAATAATTAAAATTCAAATGCACATATGAAAATGAACTTATATATTTAAAACTTTAGGAATTAGTATAAATATTAGACTTTTTTGTTTGAGAAGAGCTCAAAATGTAAGTAAAGATATTCACATTTTTGGCCAAGAGTAGAGTTAGGACAGAGCTGGCTGATAAAAATGAAAGACTCAGTCCCCTCAAGTCTCTAATTATCAAATATGACCTAGTCTGTAGCAAAGATCCTAAGTCACCGGTTCTATTAACTATGAGTTATAGGCAGTTACTAGTGTTTTCTAAAGCCAAAGGTAGAGGAAACTGGTAGGATAAATGATTTCCCCTGAGATTTGTTATTTTCTTTGTATTTAATGCACAACAGTAAAAATCATCAAGTTATTCACTTAATAATCAACTTTATACAAAAGATTAAAATCTGAAAATACAAATTATTCTGGAAAATGGAGATGTGTAGCCAATGGGGTTATAAACCATGTTAACAAAACACAGTCATTTGAAATAAGCCTTTAATCTTTATAAAATTTGCTGTGATCACAGAGCTAAGACTATAAAAGGACATCTGGGGAAAAGGAATGGATGGAGGTTGTTGTTCCATTAGTAGAGAATTTCAGCTTTGCAACACGAAGTGAGTTCTGGAGATTGGTTGTAGTACAATTCAAATGCATTTAACACTACAGAACTGTGCACTAAATAAAGGTTAAGATGATAAATTTTAGGATATGTGTATTTTGCCAACATTTTTAAAGAGAAAAAAAGTAAAAAATTGCCTTTACTTCCATTGCTAGTAGGATCTACCATTTCCCAACTTGCAAGAGGAATGAATAAAGCAAAAGTGAAAAAGGAGGACAAAAGTGGGAAAATTAAACCACTTGTAGACCTACTGCTCACAAATTACCACAGTAGGTATTATTGGACTCTCATTTATATAGATAAATTTAAAGTAAAAAAAATTGTCTAATCCAATGTAACTTGTAAGTGTTATAATTGATATGCATACACAGTTCAGGGAGAATATAAACTCTATCTCTTATGCTAGAGTAGTTTTCAAAGCATCACACCAAATGTAATTCTACCAGACTAATAAAGGCTTATATATCAAGTAGGTGTTCAAAAAGAAAATTAGTATTACCTAGTTGAAAACCTAATGAACTTCAAATAGCATGACATTACTGACACTAATTATAAATCTCATAAAGTTAAAATCTATTAAGAGCTTAGATATACAAGCAGCCTCCCTTTAGTCTTCAGGTTAGCAGTTTAATTCAGTTATCCCACACCAAGAGGTATGAAATACATCATCATAAATTCAAAACTTCAGTTTAGTGTTTAATAACTAAAATGATACATTTAAAAGCAAAGATGAGTCTTTCCAGTGGAATATGTTTTCATCTCAACATAAGGACATATAACATTGTAGATGAGAGCATGGACAATTGTGTTAACACTTGCAATAGAATAAAATGAGAAGAAAAATATCAAGGAGGATGATGATAGAGATAGATGTAGATATATATAGTTATCTATCTGTTTTTTCTGTTTACATCCTATTACCATGTTCCCTATAGGAGCTGAGTCAAAGCCTGGCCAGTTGGAGCAATGACAAGAGTTATTGCTATCTCTCAATGTTTTCCCAGGAGAGAACAGGGAACAACAGGGAAACTTTGAATCAGGCTAAAATTGTAAAGAAGCTAATGTTTATCCTGACTCAGAATGGAGCTAAGGAAACAGACATGTGACTGATCTTACTCATGAAACTCAAGATAGCCAGATTTTCTTAAAATAGTGATTCCTGACTGCACTATACCTGAATAACCAAGGGCTGAATGTTAAGAGCAGTAGTTTTCAGTTGGGTGACATAAATGTTTTTGTAATATGCAATTTTAGTTATGGGTTACTGACAATGATATTTGCAGATTATACCATTTAAAAATGTAAGTCCACAAATATCTAACTTGATTGACAAGGGTGTAGGTGTATACAGAGTTCACTTGTGTGTGGCCCAGAGGCACATATTAGAGAGTGTAATGTGCATAAACCTCAAGGACAAATGGTCTAAAACTTTTATAGCCAGGACATTGTCAGGAAGAATGACCTAGAAGCTGATGCCACACATTTTTTTTCACATTCTGGTGAAAGAAGAACTTGATAACAGTGAAATTTTACTTATAAGAAACTTTTTGGATTATGAATATACCTGCTTTAGCCACTGTGTTGCAAGTAGTTTCTATTTGAAATGCAATATATGTATGCTATTATTACATTAGATATAATAACATATACTATTAAATATATTAATTATATATGATACTAATTATGAGATATATACACTAATTATTAAAACTAGATTAAAAATACTGGTGATATGAATACTTATACATGGATTTAATAAGACTGAAGTTAAACTAACAATAGTTAAAGTTAAAAACCAAGACTAGCAGCAATGAGATCATAATTTTAAATAAAATTGAGTGTAAATTTATATAATGTCCTTAAAATTTTACCTAGCCCTTGAATCTACATTGGAAATTACCTAGCCCTTGAATCTACATTGGAAATGAGTTCTGGAAAAGGGGGGGAAAGTGTATATTTAGAAATGTGTGTATGTGCATATTTATTTTTAAAATATAGAAAAGATACGTTGCTATATATAGATTTATAGTATAGAATATCTCATTATTAATAGCCTAGCAATAACAAATGCAATTATTTGTCTTAGTTAAGGTTCCAGCAAGAAACATGACACACTCAAGACAGATGGTGAAAGAGAATGTACTAAAGGGACTTTTTATGAAGCTGAAGGACAGCGTGGGAAACAAAGTAAAGTACTATGAAGTAGTGTCTTAGGGCTAGCAACAGCAGGAAGCTACTGCCACTTTTGGTCCTGAAGGGGCCAGGGAGGAGCAGATAACTGGACTCATCAGTGCCTGTAGGAATAGATGAGGGAATACTCAAAAGAAGTTACAGACATTGGTAGAGAAAAAAACCCAGAAACAATCTGTGCCAAATTGCTGCCTTGCAAGAAGGAAGCCAAGCAAAAGCACATCTTCTCTATCCTGCATGACTGGTACTTCCCAATAACTAGCCAAAAGTCAAAAGGAGCCTTACTGAAACAGTCCATGGGGCTCAGCTCCATAGGTACAAAGCAGAGTGGAGAAGGGCATATTATGAATCTGGAGGGGGAAAAAGAATGTTCAGCATAAATCTATACAGTGGTTTTCTTGGTGACAAAATGGTGCCAGGTGCTAGACAGGTAGAGTCAGACCAAACCTTAGTTCAACAAACTTAGTACTTGAGTTCTGGCTGAGAAAGAATTCAGACCTACAACATAAACCGTAAGAGAAATATTATTCAGAAATTCACAGAGGTAGAAGAAGTGAGCCATAGAAGAAGTGGGCTCAGGAAAAAAGTTACAGATGCAAAAGAAGGCTCTTAGAGCTTAGGAGAAAGAGAGAGGCAAGGAAAACGCACCTGGGGAAAGGGAATGGGTAAGGCACAGGTGTTCTTGGGTCACTATTTAAAATATCCAAGTCCTAGAAACAGCCTATGTGCCCATCAGTGAATGAGTGGATCAAAAAACTGTGGTACCATTACACAATGAAATACTATGCAGCAGAAAGAAAGAAGGAACTCCTACCTTTTGTGACAGCATGGATGGAACTGTAGAATGTTATGCTACATGAAATAAACTGGTCTGTGAAAGACAAATTCCATATGATCTCACCTATAAGAGGAATCTAATGAACAAAATAAATTAATGAGCAAAATAGAACCAGAATCATGGAAATATGGAACGGATTGACAGCAACTAAAGGAGAGTGGGAAGGGGAATTATGGTGGAAAGAAAGGGAAGGGACTGGTCAAAGAATATGTACAAATGACACAGGGACATAGACAACAGTGTGAGGACTGACTGTGGGCATAGTGATGGGCTATGTGGAGGAGGGCAAAGGAAGAAAATTGGCACAACTATAATAGAATAATGATAAACAAATTTTTTTCAAAAAGTTCTGAACTGGGTCCCCCACCTGAGGGCTTTTATCTAGAAGTCTCAGGGGAGGATCACAATAGAATATTCATCATCTTTTCAGGTGTGTGTCCCAGTGTCATGATCTTCACTGATTGGTCCACTCCAGGGCAAGGGGTCATTAGTCACTGCATTAGTCAATGCAGGGGGTCATTGGTCCTGATATCAGTCATGGCATGACTTAGTCTGGTTTTGCTGCCTTTTTGGGCCTGGAGCAAAAACACAGCTGAAGCCTACATGTCATTTTCAGGGTTAATACTTAAGGGTGTGTTCATGCAAGGGCTTATAGTTTTGCCTGTTGCTAGGCGCCTAGGGCTCTCCTCCCTCGTGACCCCCTGCACCTGGCCTATTGTTCCTACTTTGCTCATGCCTATCTAACTGCCTACCTAACACAAATCCATTTAACTTAAAGAACCTTTAAAGGTAAGTAGAAATAGACAAATTTGAAGTTCAAGATTTTTAGTTCCTCAACACTGCTCATTTGTAAGTGTGTGAACAAAAAAAAAGGGGTGAATACAAGTTCAGAAACTTAAAATAACCTCACTAGGTAATCTGATCATAAACCCCCAACTGAGGAGGTCATGATGGGTTGCCACATCTTGAGCCTATAACTTTTTTAGTAAAATATTTTCGAGTCTTGTCCATTGTTCTTGTATATCTAGGTTCATACACTTTGAAATGCCAAAAGTAATTATTTATTTCCAGACCATCCTCAAGAGAGCATATAATATTGTTAACTATCCTCTACCTAGTTTTCTCCTACCTTTATGTATTCTTTCTTACCTTCCTCTGATTCCAAATATATAAAAGAAACTTTGATACTGTAATTCTCCAGAGCATTTGTGATCTTGCCACCCAGCATGTCATCAGTTTGGCTCAAATAAACTCATAAAAATTCTTCATAGATTTAGATGTTTCTTATATCAACATGTGTAATAGAGCCAGTAATTAAACTGTCTTCTAACTCCACACTATTTTTTCAGGCTACTTGGAAAAATACAGATGTAAGAACATCTAAATAGCTTAGAGAGATGTTTTGGAACACTTTCTTTTCTTTCATGTTGGGTTTTGAAAATACTCATGTAGAACTGAAGTACATAGTGAAGATACAGAGTTCTAATAAACTATTACTGGTCATGCCCATTTTTTCCAATGTCTTAGAAGAAATATGCAGACATCTCTTAAGAGAACCATTAGCAAAGTAAATATTGGAGCACATAGAAAAGAACATAGCAAAACATATAAGACCCTAAGACCCTTCCACAAGGAAGAAGTTGTATTGGAATGGTAAAACCCACATTTTGTTGTGTTAATGGAAATAACTGAAGAAATTTACCGGAGATCTCAAAACCAGAGAATGCCCTCTGTTTATGCACAGTGAGAACTCTGGCTGTCCTCTTGTGCTCTTATAAGGTTTAGAATGCTGTAGATTCAAAAGAAGTCACACTGTCTAAGGAAAGAAGGCCACATTAAT
>PVKM010000954.1:0-88751 GCA_004027735.1 Carollia perspicillata | reverse complement strand
GGTGGGCCTCAAATACGAGATACAAGATCCTGCTCGAGCTCAGTTTTGCTCTTTTTCCCTGAATGTAGGTGGAGATGTTCTCATAACTTTCTTGTGTGTGTGTGTGTATGTGTGTGAATTGACATTCTTTGAAATCTTTACCTTCCCAGCTCAGCATGTTAGCAACCAGCCTAACTTCATGGCTCAGCTGGTGCACACAGCACACTTAAAAGCCGGAACGGAGACTTTTAAATTCATTTTCTTATCTCATACAACAATGTATTTGTTTGTAGTAATAGTCACAAAATAAAAAGATTATCCAGAAATAATAACTGGGAGTAAGGAGAAACTGCAAACTTAAATTTTATTTTATCGATGTTTATATATGTAATCATGCCAGTTAACAAAACAAAAATGTATGAAAATGGAAAAAGTAATAATTAGTGATTTTAAGTACATTAGTTTATGGTTTTAGAAAAAGGGGGAAATGTGTACCTATATAATGACAGTTTCTGTTTTTACACATTATCTTCTGCAAATTAGTAAATGGTCTCATCAAAAATTAATCATTTTTACATATTCCTGTTCAGCAGACAGTACAGCCAGATTTGTGCATCTCAATCTGTCATCACTGATAGTTAAAGGACATATTTTATTAATTTTAAATTCAAAAGTTTATTTCACATAAAGCAATAGACATACAAATAACTAAGAACAGTCTTAAACTTCAAGATAAATTTCCCAGACTCATAAAAATTTATTTTCTTAATAAATTTCAGAAATTCACATGTTCTTTTCTTTCAAATTGGTTCTGTCATCTTTTAAAAGTGCATTCAGTAGGAAAACATGAGATACAAATGAAAAATTCTAAGAATGACAAAATTAAGTAACTCAAGTTCTGTATCTCAGTCTTTATTATCACTGTTACTGTTTCGTATATACTTTCTAAATGTACTTTCTAAATTTTCAGTGCCAGATGGCTTAGGGAAGAACTGCCCCTGAAGCAAGCTGAACAACTCTGAACACTGCAAACACAGACACGAGTTTAGGTGAGATTACCTTCCATGTAGAACACAATGTTTATTAAAAAATAAGTAATAAACACATACTATGTATTTTTTTATTTTTTATTTTTTAAATATTTTATTGATTATGCCATTACAGTTGTCCCATTTCCCCCCTTCATTCCACTCCACCCTGCACACCCCCTCCCACCCACACTCCCCCCCTTTAGTTCATGTCCATGTATCATAAGTTCTTTAGCTTCTACGTTTCCCACACTACACTTGCCCTCTCCCTGTCTATTTTCTCCCCACCATCTATGCTACTTATTCTCTGTACCTTCTCCCCACCCACTCCTCCCACTCCTCTGTTGCTAACCTTCCATGGGACCTCCATTTCTGTGGCTCTGCTCCTGTTTTAGGTGACTGCTTAGTCTGCTTTTGTTTTAGGTGTGGCTGTTAATAACTGTGAGTTTGCTGTCCTTTTACTGTTCATATTTTTATCTTCTTTTTCTTAGATAAGTCCCTTTAACATTTCATATAGTAAGGGCTTGGTGATGATGAACTCCTTGAACTTGATCTTATCTGAGAAGCACGATGTATTTTTAAATGCCACCGTAATGGAAACAACTGTTTAGAACTTAGACCAATACAATGTTTTCTTCTGGGGAGGGGCATTTTATCACTGACATTAGTTAGAATTACTGACTCAGGGTGACAGTAAAACGTAGATGGAGCCCTACAACTACACACCCACTAAAGTGGCCAATGTCTGTAACATTAATGCCACCAAAAGCCAGTGAGGATGTGAAGCAAAGGAACTCTTTTTTCATGGCTTTGGAAATGCAAAGTTGTACACTTTGGAAGAAAGTTTGACAGTTTCTTACAAAACAACATGCTCTAATCATATAATCCAGCAACCATGCTCCTTGGTATTTAGCCAAAGGAGGTGAAAACTAGGTTCACACAAAAACTTGCACATGAGTATTTACAGCAGCTTTGCTCATAATTGCTCAAACTTGGAAGCAACCAAGATGCCCTTCAGTGAGTCAATGGATAGATAAATTGTAGTACATTCCAGACAATGGAATATGATTCAGTGCTGAAGCTAAGTGAGGTATCAAGTCATGAAAAGACATGGTGGAATGTTAAATTTGTGTTATTAAGTGAAGAGGCCAGTCTAAGAGGGCTACACACTGTATGACTCCAATTGTATGTTATGCTGGAAAACACAAAACTATGGAGACAATAAAAAGATCCATGGTTACCAGGACTGGGGTGTGGAGAGAATAAATAGGCAGAACACAGGGAATTTTCAGGGCATCGAAAATATCTCCATAACACCATAACTATGGATATGTATCATTAGACATGTTTTAAACTAAAAACACAAGTGTGAAACTATACAGTGTACAACACTAGGAGTGAATCATAATGTAAACTATGGACTTCTGGTTGACAATGATGGGTCAGTGTAGCTTCATCAACTGTAACAAATGTCCCACTCTGGTGAGGGGATGCTAAGAATAGGGGAAGCCTTGAGTCTGTGGAGACCGAGGATGTATGGTAAATCTCTATACCTCAATTTAGCTGTGAACCTAAAACTGCTCTATAAATTAGCTCAATTTTTTAAAAGATTTTATTTATTTATCTTTAGAGGGGAAGGGAAGGAGAGAGGGAGAAAAATATCAATGTACTGTTGCCTCTCATGCGTCCCCTGCTGGGAACTGGCCTGCAACCCAGGCATGTGCCCTACTGGGAATCGAACCATGATCCTTTGGTTCACAGGCCCGTGTTCAATCCACTGAGTGACACCAGCTAGGGCAAGTAGCTCAATTTTTTAAAAAGTAGACTGGCCCTGGCCAGTGTGGCTCTGTTGGTTGGAGTATCATTCCATAAACTGAAGTGTCACAGGTTCAATTCCCAGTCAGGGCACATACCTGGGTTGTGGGTTTGGTCCCTGGTTGAGGACATGCAAGAAACAAACCCATCAATGTTTTTCTCTCACACTGATGTTTCTCTCCCTCTCTTTCTCCCTCCCTTCCCTTCTCTCTAAGCATGTCCTCGGGTGAAGATAAAAAAATAAAACAATAACATAAATGTAGACTGACATTATTTAGTTTAACTATTGTTTTTAAAATTCATAGATGACACCCTCCACTTCCATTTTTCCCTACCCTTGGACGGACCACCCTACCACCTGGCTTGGTACCCAGATACTGTTCTGCTTCCTTCTGGGGCTTCATCTCTCATCACCTCATAACAATTCCCATAAACATGATGGTCTTGTCTCACAAAGACACCAGGGCTCATATGATCTGCTCTAATGCATTCTCTACATTTTCTGATAAATTTGTCAAACCAAGTAACCATAGATGTGGACTGTGAGCAATTTTAGTTTTGCAGGGGAATGAGAGAAACAAATATGCCTGAAAGCAATGGAAAGTAGATGAGACTCAAAAATAAATCAGAGGTACTAAACTGTCCCAGCTAATTTCACCAGAAAGGAGTAAACAACACAGAGGCTTGATTCAAACTATTACTGTCAATGCATTAGGAGAAAGAAACAAGGAAAAATGACTAAGAAGTATGTGTCACACTTCACAGTGACATGTAGCACAGCTTCTGCCTTGTTCCCATCATCCTCCACTGACACAACATGGAACACTGAGAGAGCCAAGAATAATGGGGTCCTTTTCGGATAAATTAATTTAATGAGACATAAGTACACTCTTCAAAGACATTCAAAAGCAAAATATATTAAAAAGAAATACTGCCCGGACTGGTGTGGCTCAGTGGTCTGGGCATTGTCCCACAAATGAAAAGGTTGCTGGTCCGATGCTGGCATATGCCTGGGTTGCTGGCTGGTTCTCCAGTTTGATGTGGAGGAAGTCCAGTTTTCTCAAGGATACTTCTGCCTCTAGACAGCATTGGGATGAAGTGATCATGTGGACTGTCTGCTATTATGAAGCCTGCTTTCCTGGAGGATTGGGCAAAGATCAGATCATAAGTATTATCCATGCCATGCAAAAGAGTCTGGAAATCTTAGGTTATGGGGAACCACTGAAGGATTTTAACTCACACCACACAGACACACACAGAGATTTATGTTGCTTTTGGAAATTAACACTGGGACACTGGGTAGAATGGTGACTCCCCAAAAGGTAAATCCACATCAGATTCCTAGAATGTGTGGATGTGATCTTATTTGGAAAAAGAGTCTTTTTGGCAGATGTAAGTAAGTGATTTGGGATTCGTTTATTCTGGGTTGTCTGGATGGCAGCTAAGTCCAATGACAGGTGTCTTTATACGAAACTGAAGAGGAGAAGAGGCACATACAAGAAAAGTCCGTGTGAAGCTGTAGAAGGGAAATATGTCTACAAGCCACGAGAGGGAGCAACCACAGGAAACTGGAAGAAAGGAAAGGATTCTCCACTAGAGTCCCAGAGGGAGCACAGCAGTGCCACACCCTGACTTCCTGTTTCTGGCTGCCAGCATTAGGAGATAATATTTTTCTGTTGTTTTAAGCCACCAGTTTATGATAATTTGTTAGGGCAACCACAGGATGCTACCACAACTGGTCCCAACATCAAGACTGTTTGATATAGGAGTATGATTAGGGATGGAACATAATGGAAGAAAATATTGCCATAGAACATACCTAGAAAACCTAAATTTACCTTTGGATTGTAGGATTCCACATAATTTTTATCTTCCTTTATATTTTCATTTGTGTTTTCCAGTTTTTATATACCTAGATGCATATACCACTATATAATGCTAAATGTGGGAAAAATAAGACAAGTGAGATAATAAAGATTTGAACTGAGGCAGTAGAAGGGAATATTCAGAGGGAATGTCTATCTATCATCTATCTATCTATCTATCTATCTGACAAATGTTTTCTGAGTGCTCATTATATTCTGCTCCAGGCATTGTAGAGACAACAGTGAACATTACCAAGAAAAATTAATAAATCTTTGCCTTCTGGGTTTTACATTCAAATAGAGAAAATCATAGAGACTCTGGGTTCTTGGTGTGCCGCTGTTAAGAATAACATGAAAGCAGGAAAAACAGGAAGCTATTCCAATTGTCCAGATAAAATGATGGAGGCATGTGTTAGGGTATGACCTGAGAAACTAGGGTTTCTGAGAGGAAACTGACTTGAACAGAGCCAAAGGGACTAATGCAATTAATTACCTTGGTTCTTTCAAGGCACGCAGTCATGGTGAGGCTATGTGTGAGAAGTTAAGGAGGGCTCTGGACCAGAGGCCCAGCTCTCCTCTGGAACACACAGAAGCCTGGGGGCCAGGAGCAGTAGAGCCGACCTTATTCTGAATACGCAGGTTCTCTTTTGAGTCCTACTGAAGAAGTAGGCATGCTTCTCAGAATGAAGTGTTCAGAATGCAGCTGGAATGGGGAGGCAGACCTCACCAATAGGTTATAAGTCTCCAGATCTGGCCTTACTCTTCAATTCTATTTTTTTTTACTATAAATTTACGTTTATTATATTTTTCCATTTTTTAAATTTTAATTATTGTTCAAGTATAGTTCTCTGTCTTTTACTCGCATCCCAGTCGAACCTCCCAATGCTCCCCACGTCCCTCCCATTTCCACCCCCCTTAGTTTTTGTCCATGTGTCCTTTATACTTGTTCCTGTTATCCCTTCCCTTTTCCCCCTGAAATTCCCTCCCCTCTCCCCTCTGGTTACTGTCAGCCTGTTTTCTATTTCAATGTCTTTGGTTATATTTTGCTTGCTTGTTTGTTTTGTTGCTTAGGTTCCTGTTAAAGGTGAGATCATATGGTATTTGTCTTTTACCGCCTGGCTTATTTCACTCAGCATAATACTTTAATTATATTTCTGACAATTATGTCCAAGGCACATAACTTGCAAAAACTATTCCCATTCAATGTCATCTCTTTTCACACAGGAATATATCATAATAAATTAGGTGGTTAAGAGAAATTGTTTTATACGTGTAGTTCTAAGGTTGGAAAATATTCCCAGTCGCTTCTTGGCAAAATGAACACAAAAGAATCACTGATGATAGTTTTGTGGTTGATTATCAAGATAGATTGGGTTGGTCAAAACGTATATTTAGTTTTTTCCATACAATGGCTCTAGGAGCACTTAGTTTTCTTTAACGTCATTGGAAACAATTTTGTTAGATTGTACTGTGACAGCTATCATATCAGTGTGCATTAGAAAAACTTATCAAAATTGGTGAATTTTCATGCAGCTATTTTTAATATTAAAGATGGAAGAATATATGCAACATTTTCAGCATAGTATGCTTTATTTATTTCAAGAGAGGTAAAACAGCAACTGAAATTCATAAAAAAAGATTTGTGCAGTATATGGAGAAGGTGCCGTGACTGATTAAACATCTCAAAAGTGGTTTGTGAAGTTTTTTGGTACTATTGACATTTTGGTCGAATAATCCTTTGCTGTGGGGTTGTCTCATGCATTGGAAGATGTTCAGCAGCACCCATGGCCTCTAACCTCTAGAGGCCAAGAGTGGGAGATAGCCAACACATTCAAAATACCCAAATCAATAACGTTATTGGTGAAAATGAAAAATGTGTCTTTTATTTTATGGGAAAAAACTAAACGGACCTTTTGGCTAACCCAATACTTGTGAAGCAACTTTAATTACTGGATCTCGTCCAGCCAGCTGACAGTGCTAGTCAATGAGTCAGCTAATGGAAATCACTTGTTCTCTTTTCTCAGCAATAACGATGTAAACGAGAAGCAGGCTGGTTCTATACAATCTCCTTCTGTGGAAAGCTTTTTACCCTATTCACAAAAGATTTGCCATTGACTAAAGTTTAGTCCAATTTTTTAAATAGTGCAAGAAAATTAAAATTCTGTGTAGGATGTTAAAAGGGGAGGCTAATTTAATTATTTTTAAAAATAATAATAAAAGTGAGACTTGAAAGCAGAATGAACTGATCAGGTAGCTAACGGGAAAGCCTCAAGCAGCAAGGACAGAAGATTTGGACTTAGATTGTCAGAGGTCATCTGGATAGCCCATGTTGGAAGAGTAGAGAGATAAATGTTGCGACCTTCTCAGCATCTAGAAACCACCAGCCTATTTTACACATAAGTTATTTGCTCATGCATGTATCCCCGCCCCAACTCGTTTTTAAATTATCTCAAATGCCAGCAAGCATTTGACGACTTTTTCAAACCCCAGCTCCCTGAAGACCCAGTTACAAAGTGTACTGGAGGGATTTCTTCCATTCTTGACCACTGCCTTTTCAGGATTCCAATGATCCCCAATATAAGGGGACTGCAGTGGTCTCCTAACATTTGCATTTAGAATTGCACATTTTAGTTTTTATGAACAAGCAATTGAATAAAAGTTTTCTTCCTGGGAGAACAAAGTCTATAGTTTGTCTTTCAAAGGAGATGTCCTATAAAGGAGGACAAAAGCAATAAAGAGATTCTGCATCAACAGGAAGGAAGAATAGAAAAACAACAATGTGAAGTGCATAAACAGAGCTCACGTGCCTGGACCAAGGGACTAGATTACGGTCTAATAGGCTGTAGGCAGAAGGGGTGGACTAAGAGCTTAGGGTGCCTGTGCGAACCAAAGTTCATGGGGACCAATTTTAAGAAGGAGGGTCTACATTCTTCTATTTTTGAACCTCAGGCCTACCTGGTTCTCTCGGTAATCATGGAGTCAATATGCAAAACCCATCATTCGTTAATGGACTCCAACACACATGGTTCTAATCTCACCGAACTTCTTAGTGACTCAGGGTAATTCTCTTAATGGGGGATACTTTTTGTCTTATAAGAAGAAAGCATGATCATACTCCCCAGATAATACCTTGTGTACCTCTTTCCATGTGTTGATGGCATTATACTGCACTGCATAATTTGATGGGCACTGCAGTCTCTAGTTGGAAGTGGAGACTTACACGATATACTGATTTTTGTATCAAACAAAAGATCTGGTATGCTGCTTTGCCCAGATAAGGATGCAACTGTACAGGCTGTATCTGTACAATTGAAAGAAGAAAGGGAGGACAAGGACGAGGAAATGAAACCCATCTCCCACACAGACTACGCAATGAAAGCATCTTTTTCCAAATTACCTGAATATCAAATAAGAATGCAACAACAATGCTCTCTTTAGGAACACCTGCACACGGTGCGTCCTTTAACCGTCAGTCCATAAATCCCTCCTTAGTATGTACCCCATTTCTGTTTCCAATAGTTTGATAATCAAGCTGTGATTACTAATGCCTAACATCAGTTCCTCTCTGACATGTGTGATCCATTCCAATCCTAACTCCTTGTGCAGATGTTTCTAAACTGTTCCATTGTCCTTAATTGCATAGTCTGAAAGGGCTACACCTGTGAGGGGAAGCCATCCACAAATCTGCAGATGTAAAAGAGAACTATCTATCTCTGGGGCCTGCTGCCCAAACGTTAGGACATGTAACTGATTATTTTAACAAGGCAGATTTTGTCCCCCTCAAGTCATGACCTGGTTTTATCAGATACATGTGAAGCTCCTGGGTAAGTACCTCCAGCCTCTGTCTTCTTTTTAATTTTTTTCTCATAAGTTTCTGGCTGTTGGCCTTCAAACTGCAAGCTAGCTTTCATCCTTTAAAAGCTTAATAGCCTGAAAACCCACTGGGCACCTAGAATGCCTGTGTTCTTCAGCCCTAGTTCTTGAGGACAGATGGAGCAGAAATCAAGGCACTTGACCTTCTTACTTCCTGCTCATAGCCTGTGCCTCCTATTATACCCACTGAAACCCTCCCAGAGGCCAGAAATACAGAGGACTTCTCCAGACAGACATCTCTAGAATTGCTACTCTTCATCCCATAGGCAGTTGGGCCTCTAGGCCAGAGGTCTTTGACGTGTGATCCCCCTACCTACAGGAGCAGCAGCAGCAGCAGCACCTGGGACTTGGTTAGAACTGAAGTTCTTGGGCCTGGTCTTTTTAATCAGCAACGCTCAGGTTGACAGCCAGCAATCTGTGCTTTAACAAGCCCTCCAGGCAATTCTGATGCTTGCTGAAGTTTGAGGACCACTGCTCAGGGTAATTGAGCCAATAACATTCAGCTGTAAGTCATGGAGAAGTTTATATCACATGAAACCACCACTAACCTAAGTCCCAGAAATTGTGGGAGTTGAACTCGTTTCAGAGGAACGCTACTGAACTTTGAAGGTGCTTGGCTAGCTGGCTGTGTGTGTTTGGACATACCCCAGGTTCTCCCTTGGGTGGTCCAAGGAAGCTGGAAAATACAGGAGGACTCTAAACGTGAGTTGCTAAAACCTGGGGTTGGCGATGGAGGGACTGGGTATCACAGAAGTGACTTTATCCTTTTTGATTCGACTGTCCATACTCAGCTACTATTTTCTTCCTTTCATTTTATGACATAGATTTTACTTTTCAGTGTTTCTCTCATTATGATTGACCGAAAACAAGAATTTATGAAGTCCTATTGCATGTGAAGTATGCAACAAAAATCGATATCTCAAAAAAAGGGGGCAACACAAGCCTAATTTTAAGAGACCTAAACAAAAAGTTACCTACCATATACAAATATAGTTCAGGGAAAGCTTCTTTGGAATTTAACCTCCTGAGCAAGAATGAATATTTCCCTGGGTGCCTTTCTCTGCTGCAAAAAATGACACAGTCCTGGCATGGTTATTTTTTTAGAAAGCAGGATGTTTACTTGCAAAACACTTTACTTTTCTTTTATCTACGCATTTAAGCTCAGTGGAGACACTCATTCTCTAAAGAAAATGTCCTAAAGACTAGTCTTTTCTAAGACTAGAGAGTCTTTTTGAAATGCACTTAATGGTGTATGTTTTATTTCATTTTAACAAATCTAATCTTTCATATAACCAGGTTTGCGTGAAGTAGGATTCAATTGAGTTAACATCGAATAGGAAAGAGGCAGAGGTGGACGCATGGTTTGGGGTTTATAGAAATATTTTCTGGGAGGGTGTAGATTGGGCAGGCATACCATAACCCTGTAATTCCAATATTCTTCTCTCTCTTTCTCTTTCACCCCTTCCTTCCTTCTCCCTCCGTCTCCCTCCGTCTCCCACCCCCACCTCTCTCTCCCTCCTTCTTCCTCTCCCTCACCTTCATCGCATTCTCCCCCTCTCCCTCCCTCTCTGTCACATATGTGTAATTTTTAGTTCTAATAACTAAAAATACACGCTTTTCTCTGAGATTTGCTTCACTGATAAATTAGATATGGTTTAATGCCAACTTCAATTGTTATTAGGATGACCTGAGAACACAAACTATTCAATCACTATAATACATTGTGCCAATGTAAAGAATTACTAGAACTGGAGGAAACCTGCAGGTATTCTTAAACCACGAATACTTAACCTTGTCCTTTGTGACTCATTGCAGGCCATCTCTCCTACCCTACATCACTTCTCCGCTTGCTGGGCTCCAGCCCCACGCCTCTTTCCAGGTTGAACTGTTTTAAGGAGAGGAGATACAGCTGCCAGCAGCTGAAATAGTGGCTGTGGGATCTGGGACAGGGACTGTTAGATCATGGGCATATACCTAGCAGTGGTTTTTTGTTTTTCATTATTTACTTTTATTAAGGTATACTTGACATGTAACGTTGCATTAGCTTCTGCAGTACAACATAACGATTCAATAATTGCATAGACTGTGAAATGATCCCCATAATAAGTCTAGTTAATATCTGTCATCATTCATAGTTACCACGTTCTCTTTTCTCAAAAACTTTTGAGATCTACTCTGTTAGCAACATTCAAATATGCGGTACAGGGTCATTACCTGTAGCCACGCTGCACAGTGCAGCCCCGTGATATTTATTTTATAACTGGGTGTTTGTGCCTTTTGGCTCTCTTGGCACATTTTTTCTAGCCCCTTCCCCAGTCTATCCTCAGTATCTGCAAGTTCAGGTTTGGGGTTTTTTTGTTTGTTCTTGTTTTTTAGGGTCTACATATAAGTGACACTATGTGGTATTCATCTTTCTCGGTCTGGTTTATTTTACTTAGCCTAATGCCCTCAAAGCCCATCTATGTTGTTGTAAATTTTCTTATTTTTTATAGCTGTATAAAACACATAATAGCCCTGGCTAGTGTGGGTCAGTGGATTGAACACTGACCTGGGGACTGAAAGGTTACTGGTTTGATTCCCAGTCAGGGCACATGCCTGGGTTGCAGACCAGGTCCCCATCTGGGGTCAATGTATCTCTTGTATATCAACATCCCTCACCCTCTCTCTCCATCTCTTCCCATATTTCTGTAACTAAATAAATAAAGTCTTTTTAAACACTTTAAAAAGACTATACAATATACATAAATAATATATGTATAATGGCTGAATAATATTTCATCATTTTAATGCATATAAAACATAATATAAGTAAATATATATGTTTATATAATGGCTAAATAATATTGCATTATTTGTATATATAAATCACATATATGAACATGTCTTCTATGTTAATTGCTTGATAGACACTTAGGTGTTTCTGTCATTCGGCTATTGTAAATAATGCTGCAATGAACACAGGGTGCATATGTCTTTTCCCATCAGTGTTTTTATTTACCTAGAATATATACCCAGAGTGGTGTCGCTGGATCAGATGCTGGTTCTTTTTTAAATTTTCTGATGAACTCCACTGTTTTTCATAGTGGCTGTACCAATTGACATTTCTGCCAGTAGTGTACAGGATTTTTTTCTCCACTTCCTCACCAACACTGCTTAATTGCTTCTCTTTTTGATCACAGTCATGCTAACAGATGTGAGATGATATCTCATTGTGGTTTTTTAAAAATTTACTTTATTGTTGTTCAATTACAGTCGTCTATATTTTGTCCCCACACCTTCCCCCCATCCCCTCCAAACCCACCTCCCTCCCTTGCTTCCACCCTCCCCCTTGGTTTTGTCCATGTGTCCTTTATGGTAGTTCCTGAAAACCCTTCTCCCCATTGTCCCCTCCCTGCTCCCCTCTGGCTATTGTTAGATTGTTCTTAATTTCAATGACTCTGGTTATATTTTGTTTGCTTTGTGGTTTTGATTTGTGTTTCCCTCATGTTTAGTGATGGTGAGCAATTTTTGTGTCTGTTGGCCTTCAGTATGTCATCTTTGGAAAAATATCTCTTCGGATTCTCAGCCCATTTTTAATATCAGATTGGTTTTTTGTTTGTTTTTTGCTATTGAGTTTTATGAATTCTTTATATATCTTGGATATTAACCCTTGTCAGACATGTGATTTGCCAACATTTTCTCTCATTCTATAGGTTACCTTTTTATTTTGTTGATGATTTCCTTTGCTGGGCAGAAGCTTTGTAGTTTGATATAGTCTCACTTGTTATTTTTGTTTTTTTGTCTTTTGCTTATGGTATCAAAACAAAAAACTCATCAGTAAGACAGATGTCAGGGAGCTTAGCGCCTATGTTTTCTTCCAGGAATTTTATGGTTTCAGGTCTTACATTTGATCACTTCACAAATTTGCATGTCATCTTTGCACAGGGGCCATGCCAGTTCTGTGTATCATTTCAGTTTTAGCCTATGTGTTGCTATAGACAGCACAGCAAATTTCTTTTAGCATCTCCTTGTGTGTGTACTTGTTAGCATACATACATGCAGTGGAGTTTAGTTAATCTGAGATTCAAAGTAACTCACCCAATGTGTTGCTAAACAAGAAGTATTATACCCTGTTGGAGTAAACAGCTATCAACTCATAAGATGTCCTAATCCATGAATTGTTGTGTTTACAGCATAAGCAATGGATTCTGTGTTTTTCCTAAATGTATTTGGCCCCCAAAGGCAGATTTAAATGGACCTTATCCCCTGGTAGCCCAACTCAAGGAACAGTGAGAGTCGTAATCTCTTTCAGCTCCCTCTCTCTCACCTCAGGGCTGAAGTTTAGAATCAGTTTTTCAAAGAGAATGTTTCTCTCAAGCACACTCTGTAGTATTCTCTGCAGAAGAACGTGTGGGGCTTTGTTGCTGAGAATATCAGGGATCAGCCATCAGTCAAAGTACTGTTGACGGGGTTGGCCCCTGGACCTGGCACCCCAGGGCCTGAGCCCCTCACTCCTGGCCCAGCCAAGAGAACAAACCACTGCACACATTTCCCATGGAGGCCACAGCAAAACTGAGAAAATGGCCCCGCCGTCACAGGATATGACGCCAGCTGTGTTCCTCTTACAAGCTGCTTCTCAGCCGACCCAGGAAAACATAAGAATGAGGCTGTCCTCAGGCTCAATTACACTTTCAAATTGCCTGTATTTAAAACCCCCTAAAAACTGTAATGGCTTAATTAAGCTGGTAACATTATGGCATCCTTCTCCTCACAGCCTAACTGGAAGGCCTTTTCTCTGTAACTGAGAAGTCAGTGACGAGTTTGCCTTTCTGGGCTGGCTGGTTGCCAGGAGGAGGAGGGGCCCCGGGAGGGGAAAATACAGGAAGCGGATCTTGGTGGAAGCTAAGTTCCCCTTGAGGCAGATGGCCTACAAATCTTGAGTCCTTTGGAGTACATAAAACAGAGCTCTGGGGAAGGAGCAGGCATTAATTTAGGTTTCAGAAAGAGCAGGGCACGTTTTCACATGGCGAAGTCGCCTCTGGAATACATCAACTAGAACACTGTTTCAAAGAAGAATACAGGTTATGGCTTGGTGTTGCCTGAAAGGAACAGGAGTCTCTCCTTTAAGAAAGCAGTGTAATCCCACCCCCTTGGGTCCCACCCCCTTGGGGTCCCACCCCCTCTTCCTATCCAAATGGCTTCATTCTTACTTTCCTTTTTTTTTTCTATAAAGATTTAATTTATTTATAGTGAGAATGGAAGGGAAGGGAAGGAAAGAGTGGGAGAGAAACATCAATGTGTAGTTGCCTCTCCCACACCCCCTACTGGGGACCTGGCCTGCAACCCAAGCACGTGCCCTGACTGGGAATCAACCAGCAACCCTTTGGTTCACAGGCCAGCGCTCAATCTACTGAGCTACACTAGCCAGGGGTTCATTCTTACTGTCTGTGACCATGATATTTATAACCCAGGAGGAGCATTTTAATGTCCTTGAACGGACTTTGAACCTTCATCTAGACGTGGTCAACTGCTGGGGTATGGGCTGCTCTGAGTCACCACCAACGGCTTCACTGAAAGGGCTGGTGACAGCTGCAGCAGTTTTGTTATCAAAACATTCAGGTCTCTTGATCTGGTTTGAGAAATCCTTTATTTAGAGATATGGTGAAACCTTTATCGAACGAAAGACTTGACGATCTTAATGAAAGAAATTAATTACTGATCACCTTTATTTTTTAAAGTACAATTAAAGATATGGCTAAAGAATCAAACTATTTTTCCTGTAATACTGCCTCTCTCAGTCCCTAATAGTGGAGACTTAAATTAGCAAGTTAAACTTATTTATTTTTAAAATAATAATACTAGTTCCTATTTCAGAAGCTGGGTAGGACATAACAAATAATACCTATAAGACACTTAGCACAGTTCCTGGTTTTTAATCACTCAGTGTTAGTGCATGATATTACTATCATTGTTATCATTTTCACCGAGTTGCCATTTTTTAGGGGTTTTATTTAATGGCAATACCCAACATTTATATATTTATATGACTCATAAAGAGTGAAGGAGACATATTCTCACACTGGCACCTCAGGGTTGCAGAGAAGTGACTGGCAAACCAATATCCTTGAGTTTTACTTCTTTGGTATTCCAGTGTCTGTCCTTTTATTCTTCTTCAACAGCTGCTTGTTTTAGGCTTTTGGGAATTAAGTAAAAGTTTTTCATTTTTAGGAAGCCACATGATATCTGTCCTTAAATCAGAGGTGAAAGGCAGCATGCCATGGCAGTAATCCAAAGTTTGGAGGCCACACAGACCTTCTGCTTTAAACACATTTTATATGCCGTCAAAATTCATCCTCTGCTGTGGAAAGCAATGAAGGCGAATGGCTGAGATGGCAGTGAACAAACGTGAGAAGGAGGTCCCTCCTGGCAGAAAGGGGGTTTCTCCCCTTGGCTTTTTAATGGCATGTGAAAGGCACTAATCACACTTTCCTTTCCTATTAGCCAGATAGAAATGTCTTCAGATGATGTGAATGCCGTATAGCCTAAGTGACTTTCTGATGTATCTTACTAGAACTTCTCATATGTATAAATTGGGCATCATTGGGGCTTGACAGCCGTGAACATACTCCTTAAAAAACTTCCATAGGACATGGCAACTCTAGCCTTTAAGAAAAGGCCATCATGTCACATGCACTTGGCATCTTTGTGTGGCAGCTTTACCCAGACATGAAGTTGGACTTCCCCCAAAGCTTGCCAGCAACCATTAGGAGAAACCACACTGTCACAGGTGGAGGTTGGGAGATTACTATACAAAGCAAACAGAGAAACTCTGTCCTCAAAGGGTGTGGTTCACTATGCTTTTGAGAATGATGCCCCGAGTTTCAGAAGCACCGTTTTTGAAAAGGAAGTTTATAGACGATCCAGGCTGTTCCGCTGATTTTTAATGCCAAAGAAGCTAAAGTAAATGTGTTGCAGAAAATTCAAAACAAAATGTGCAACCCTTTCCTCCCAAATGCAATCAAGCAAAACACATCCCTCTGAAATCTTTCTGTCTGTTCAAAATAGAAGACTGTTTTGTCTGAAGAAGGTGGCTTACCTGAGGATACACAAGGAAAGATGGAACTTTATATTGCCCAGTTCCTATCTCTACTTCTTTCTACTCCACTTGCCTTGCTCAACCCCCCAAGGACTGTATAATATTAATCTTTAACACTAAGCCTCCTACAATTCTGCTCAGATTTACTTGAAATGTAAAGTTATTTTCTTCATTTCCCAAGAAGTTCCCAAGAACTTCAGAGTTCCCAAGAACTCTGCTAGAAGCCCGCAGTGTCCATTGACTGCATTGTTTTCTTTGCCCTAAGTTTCTACTTACAGGAAGGCCTCTAGTAAGCTTGTTATATTTGCTAATATAACAGACACTATCACCTTTGAAATGGGTTTGTTTCATGAAGAGTCACTGGCCTCTACTGTAAAGATCAGTATCCTGCCATCATAAAGACAAACTTTCTACATTTTTTTGTAGGTGTGTTTGGGGCATCCAAGATTTATGATTCAAGCTTGTTTTCCTAAAATGCAAGTGAATTTGATTTTTTAAAATGTGACCATTAATCTTCCTACATAAATCAATTTTTCCTACTCTTCTCTTCATCAATACTGTCGCTTTTCAATTCCTCCAACACACTTCAGGTAAATGGCTAAATCAGTGTGGCCACAGGTGAAGACACTTTAGATTTCTCCAGTGGAGGTACAGACGATGAGCACAGTTAATGGGTAAATGATAGGCCAACACAGGTCAATATTTACCCCACACTACAATAAATCTTGACAACTGGATATCAAAACAAGGTGGCATTAATCAGCATGGTGTGCTATATCCTTTCTGAATAGTTTCATTGGGAAGATATGGAAATTCTGGGAATACAGATTACAATAATTCTGTGTTATGCTTTTGCTCCTAAAAGGAAATGACTCTTTAAATCAGGGTAAAGATTCAGATTCTCATTGATTTTCTTTTTAAAGAGGGAGAGAAACATCAATGTGTGGTTGCCCCTCGTGCACCTCCTGCTGGGGACCTGGCCTGTAACCCAGGCATGTGCCCTGACTGGGAATTGTACTGGTGACCCTTTGCTTCACAGTCCTGTGCTCAATCCAAATAGCCCCACCAGCCAGGGCTCTCATTGATTTTTAAACTTTTATGTGCATTAGAATCACTTAGGGTTCTTTTAGATGAATACAGATTCCTAGATTTCACCCATTTTTTGATTAAGTGGAGGTGGCCTTCTGCCCACCTACTATTTCAGAAAAGACTAGGAAAATCTGATGTAGACAAGTGAGGGAACACAGTTTGAGGAACACTGATTTAAATTCCGCTACTATTGTGCCTGGGAGGTAAGTAATGCCTTAAATAATCTACCCATCAACTATTTAGAAACAAATATGTTCCAAACAAAACGTGCATATAGCCATTATGAAGTACTCACTTGTAGTTTTTCTTTGTTCTGCTCTATCAAATAAAATGGTAATTTTTAGTTCTCATATATGAGATGGAAAACAGTAAGAGCCAAGTTTATCCACATACTTTATGAATGAGGTTTGCTGAAAGAATCTCTTAAAACAGCAAGTGTTCATACGTGGAGACCCAGCCTTCTCTGAAATATAAATGCCCCCAAAATTATTATATCATCAGTTCATAAACCTAATCAAGTAGTTAAGTATTGGCAGACTTGTGGGGGAATACCTGCAATTTGACTATTTGCCATGATTTCTTATTCCTGTTTCCCTCTTACTTATCACATTTTGCTTGTTTCTCTAGCAGTACTCACTGGAGAGACATTTTTATAACCATATTTCTTAGCTCTGTGTTAAGGACATGAAGGATACTCAGGATCTAGCTGTCGATTTTAAATTTTCTGGTTTCATTGAATTTTCATACAGATCACATAGAAGGAAGTTTAGCACACAACATACTGCATTTGCTGAACATCACCATGCCTGATTTTTGTCATGCAGGTTTCTATTAATATGAACCTTTACATCCCAAGCAACGTCATGGTCCTATGGCTCTGTACATGCCAAGAGGAAATATTTGGCAAAACATCAATGGAAGCCCAAATAGAAAAATGCAGTGGCTATTTCCCAGTACTTCTCATCTCTTAACTCACCGGTCGTGAACACAGAAACAACCATAATTCAGTCTGGCCTAGGGTATTGATGGTCTGGCGCAGAGCAGCTTTCGGGATGACAAGTTAAATTGTGCTCCCACTCTGGAGAAGACCCTTGAGGAAAGATGGACATTACATAGGGTCACTGCAAATCACACTAAATATCACTTCTTTTGTTTCTGCCAAAGTGTTGCCAGTATGTTCAGCCTGATTTAAAGGACATGGTGATGAAAATGAAGATGAGTTTCTAATCACGGCTATTAATTACCAAAGACTAAATTCAAAGAAATTTCCTAATTAAAATTTTGAAGTCTCCTAAATATAATGTAAGACTTGAATGATGAGACAACACAGGAGATGTCTCTATAACAGCCTAGAAGGGAACAAGAAAGGAAGAAGATACCAAAGTGTTCTTTTAAAAAATGTTCTTAGAGAATCTCCATTTTCTGGAATAAGCCATTCTCTTTTTTTTTTAAGATTTTATTTATTTATTTTTGAGAGAGGGGAAGGGAGGGAGAAAGAGAGGAAGAGAAACATCAATGTGTGGTTGCCTCTCATGTGGCCCCCACTGGGGACCTGGCCCACAACCCAGGCACGTGCCCTGACTGGGAATCAAACCAGCAAGCTTTTGGTTCACAAGTCAGCACTTAATCCACTGAGCCACACCAGTCATGGCAAAATAAGCCATTCTAATCCTGGTTGTATATCTGACCAAGTCAACCTTAGAATTGCTGTTAGTGATCCATGAAACTGGGAGAGACCCATGTGCTGTGCAGAAATACAAACATGGAAGGGTGAACATAAGGGTCCATGGTATTCAAGAATAACCAACAGGGATAAGTAACTAAACTACAATGGTTTATTCATTCAGCAAACATTTATTAGCTGCCTGTGATATTTCAGGTGCACTTCCAGGGACTTGGCTTTGTCCAGCACTTTATCCCTGGAAGTTTATATACATATACAAGCAGAGAAAAACAGTATGTGTTATATCACATAGATAAGTACATTCTGTTACTCATAGGTGAGAAGATGAGATGTAAGAAGAGTAGGAGGATGGAAAGTGCTGGTTATGAGATGGGATGGGAATGAGGTGCGTTGCAATTTGACACAAAGCTGTTAGAGTGAGCTCATTAAAAAGAGAAAAATTGAACAAAGGCCTGAGCCCTCTCTGCAAGAGTGAGGGAATGAGCCACACAGCTGTTTGGAGGAGGAGCTTCCTTTAGTGCAAGGCCCAGATGCTCCTGTAGGCTCACCACATTGGAGGGGCTGCAAGACAGCTTGTGTGTAGCATGGAGTGGGCAGGTGGTAAGTAAAGTCATCGGACATGGGTTTATCAATGTAAAGGAGGCTTAGATCAGCTGAGTCATTCTAGGCTCATTTCACTAGCCACTGTAGTCTCTAATATCTCTATCCTTTCTTTTATCATTCCTTTAACATGATTTAAAATCTTCCAGTCCTATTCCTGCTTTGTTCTTTCTTAGTACCTGTATACTTGCAATAAACTACCTGATTTATATCCTTGCTCATTCCAAGTCATACTAAAGCTATGGGTAATTTGTTTTCCAAAGGTACAGGGAGTTTTTCTTTGTAAAAACAACCTCTTGCTTTTTGAATTAAGTCAAAACTTGATCACTTTCTACTCTTCAACTTAATAGTTTCCTGGGCACTACTAAATTGTTCTCTCCAGTTTCCATGTGCTATTCTGTGAACACGAATTGTTTCCCATTTTATCTTGTCGACATCTTTTTCTTTCTTCATATCTCTCCAGGTTCCACAGTCATCTTTATCATCACTCTTAAGCTAAGCGACAAGTAAGTGGCTTCTCGCTTTTACAAAAATCCCCAGCACTTTGCTTTTACTTCTTATATAGATCCTATGTTTAAATAATTGAAAGTGTACTCGAAACACACTGGGAGTCAAATCTGTGTCTCATTCATGATTTCATTCCCACAGAACTTAGAAATCCTAGTGCCCAGATTATATAGATAGAATAAATTTCAGCATTCCAACAATAAGCATAGGTAGGGAGCTTTCGCATTATTGACACATACTCATGCTGAACATAATGGTCAGTTGTTCATCATGACCCACGGGCATTTAACTTTGTGATTACAGATACCTCTGTACTCCTTATGACTGCTCATGTTTCAAGCCCAAGACAAGGAATATGGGATTAATTTAAGAATCCATCATATTTTTAAAGCTGTGACAACTAGCTGTATCATAAATATAGCCGATCACCCAGCCACATAAATAATGGAAACACTGCCTAGAGGGCAATAAAAGTGACTGATGCTCTGAGTTTCTGTTAACCCTGGTTATCCTTGTTCCCAGAGGATCTTTGTAGCCTTTCTTTGTGCCTGAGATTAGTACTTTACAGGCAGTATCTGAAAAAATTAGATGTCAGACATCCACTGTACTTTGCTCGTCAGAATTTGCAAATGAGGGAGAAGGTATGTGATCCAGAAAAAACTAGGTCCACATATACAGATGTGCCCTTAGCATATCCAAAAATTTAAGGTGTGGGATAAGGAAAATTAGGCCGCCTTGGTGTTACATTTATTTATTATTAATTTAAATTTAATTTTTATTAAGGTATAATTGGCATACAATATTACATTAGTTTCAGGTGTACAAGATAATGATTTGGCATTTATATATTTTATGATGTGATCACCATGATAAGTCTAGTAACCATCTGTTGCCATACAAAGTTATTATGATATTATAGCTTACATTCCCTATGCTATACATTACATTCCCATGACCGCTTAGTCCCCTTCACCATTTTTACCCAACACCCACCCCCCAGTCCAGGCAACCATCAGTTTGTTCTCTGTATCTATGAGTGTTTCCACTTTGTATTTTTCTGTTTGTTTACTAGTTTCAGGGTTTTTTGTTTTTTGTGGGTTTCTTAGATTCCACATTTAAGAGAAATCATATAGTATTCATTTTTCGGACTTATTACATGTAGGCTAACATCCTCCAGGTTCATCCATGTTGTTGCAAATGGCAAGATTGTATTCATTTTTATTCTTGGGTAAATATTTCATTGTATATACATCTATGTGTGTGTGTCATGTCTTCTTTATGCATTTTTCTGTTGATGGGCACCGAGATTACTTTCATATTTTAGCTATTGTAGATAATGCTGCAATGCAATGGCTGTGGGGTGCATATATCTTTTTGAATTATTGTTTTCACTTGCTTTAGATAAAAACCCAGAAATGGAATTGCTGGGTTGTATGGTAGTTCTATTTTTTAATTTCTTTCGAGGGAACTACATACTGTTTTCCACAGTTGCTGCACCAAATTATAATTCCATCAACAGTGCACGAGTTGCTTTTCCTTCACGCCCTCACTGCCACTTATTATTTGCTGATTTTTGATAATAGCCTTTCTGACAGATATGAGGTGATATCTCACTTTGGTTTTGATTTGCATTTCGCTGATGGTTACTGATGTTGAATATCTTTACCAATGTCTCTTGAGCCACCATCTGTACATCTTTAGAAAAATGTCTATTCAGATTCTCTGCCCATTTTTAAATCAGGCTGTTTATGTTGATTTTTATAAGTTCTTTATATTTCTTGGATATTTTAAATAATAAAAATCTTCTAAAAAACTGGTCCTTCACTCAGATGTCAGAGGTAAGGGCTATGTCACACTAAAAAGGAAACTTTTGTAAAAGTTTTGTCCATAGAAGCATCACACTTGAAAGGAGAGAATGCCATTTCAGGACTCAAAAACCTGATCAGCATTCTATTTCTGGTACTAATTAGTTTTGCTGGCTGGTATGAGTTGCTCAGCCTTGTTCACCTTAGTTCTTGTTCCTTTTCCAATGTAATGATGGACAGAAGGAGTGCGAGCTTACTATAAATTACGTGCCTGTTTTATGCAATTTTTCCTTGACTTCTCTGTTATTAATGTTATTATAATTACAATGATATGTTATTATGTCCACTTATAGAAAAGAAGATTGGGTTTTAGAGAGGTTATGAAATTTTTCCAAGTTAGTGTGAAATGTGTGAAATCTGAATCCAAAAATTCTATTATGATAACTGCATATGTGAAAGGTTAAAAAGCAGATGGCATCTTAGAGCTTCTTGCTCTTCTGACCTGCCGTGATTGGGTTGTCTGAATGTACTGTGGCGTTTCCATACCATGGCAAATGTGCAGACAAGGTGGTGGTTTTACTCACTCCTAGTCCCCGTTCAATCTCTGGTACCCTCATGGGGTAGGACAAGTCAGCTTTAACATACATTCCAAATCAGGCCACAGGAGGAGGGATAATAATTGGTTGGCTGATCAAGGAGACCACTTCCATTTTGAGTTTTAAAAAATGAGCGTTTTAGAATAATAGTTTTGTTAACGTGGGTTTATTTACAACAGGGCTTCTGCAGCTTAGTGTTCTGATTTTGACAAACTTCTCTGTCTAGCACAGTGGGGGTCTTCAACATTGTCTTTATTTTGGGAGGTGTCTTCCAATTATATCTGCCCGAAGTCTCACGCTTTACCCCTCTACGTCTAAACTCTCTTAAGGTCTCGTTCACCTCCTCTTTTCTGGGTTTTGGCAGACATTGAGTCTCTTCTGCCATTGTCACCCCATCAGTTGTGTTTCCCGTTAGAGTTATCTGTGTGTCTTTCCTGGAACAAGTCCTTCTATAAACACAAGGGCCTCATGCAGTATTTTATAAAGAGTAGTATTTGAATATAAATCTGTGTTAGGTATAAATTGATTCATCAGGCAGGCCTGGGATGGGGCTTTCCTTTTATAGTTTTCTCCTTTACAACCCCATTTCATCCGGCATAGTTTTAAATAGGTGAGGGGACTTTTTATGGGAAGTGGCTAGATTTCCGAATTCATCCATTCAACTCAGGATGAAACTAAAATTGGGACTTAAGAATGAGGCTATAGGATAAAAGATTAGGTTTCCAGGGAAACAGGTTCTGAGATAGAGATTTGCATGTTACAGTTTATTGAAGAGTGCTTCCAACAACATCACCTGGAGATGGAGCAGTGAGGGCAAAAGTAAGGCGAGCAGTGATGAGCAAGGGAAGGAGTTATACAATGCATTTGCAATGAAGGCCTTGGCTGATCCCACCAGAAACCCTGCTGTTACTGAACTGACCTGTGGCAGGGGTAGCAATATACTGTTACCAAATGGAACCACTCCCTTCCCCTAGGGTCCCCTGTACCAGGTTTGCTTTGCCTGTCACCAGGGAATTACAGCTCTCAATGCCAGAGATTGGTGAAAAGGAACTATTTATTCAAAAGTTGTACAGACATAGAGTAATGACTTAATGTCTTCATTAGAACCCCAAAGTCCCTTAAAACACCCACAAACACAGAGTTCTTCCTTCCCCTCTTTGCCCAGTCCAGGATACAGTATCTCAGGAACAGAAATAGAAGTCCATGGCTCAGGTAGCCGCCAGTTCTTCCCAGTAATCTAAGCTCTGCTGGCAGGCCTCCTGCAGTTTCCAGCACCTTCATCCGTGTTCTTAAGCCAGATGAAGTTCTTAACCCATCTCCAGTTCTTAACCCAAACCCATGGGGCACATTCTCCTGGCCCACCAGCAAGAGTTCTTTCACCCCTTTCCTTGCCACAGTGTTTCTCCTACATTCTTCCAAACTGCTGACAGAGAACTTTGCATTACTGCTACATCTTGCTTTCCAGTTTCCTAAGCTGTGTGGCAAAGGGAGCCCCGAAGCCACATGGTTCTATCCTTCTCACCAAAGCTGTATAGGTCCCCCCAGAGTGGCTGCTGTGCCTGGGTTTAAATCCCAGTGCCAATCTTCCTCTGCATCTCAATTTCTGACTCCTCCTAGAATCGGCAACACCTGCCAGCATTCCCATATTTCTCCAGCTTTTCTGGGCTGCCATAGTAAGTCTGGGCAGGCATGACCCCGTGGCATGGAGCCAGTCATCTCCAAGCCCTTATGTAGGTGCTATAACCAGGGGGAGGTGCTTCCCAGTTAGTTCTGGGTGGAAGTGACTTCCCATCTCCCTGGTTCAAGGCAGGGCCACAGCTATTTAACATATCCATGAAACCAGTTAAAAGTTATAGATATGTTAAATGACCATGCCTGAGATTATTGGCAAAACTGTTCCTATGCAGAACAACTCTCAATGGCCTTGTTCCCTTCGTCCCATCCCCCAGTTCAGACTTGTGGGGATGAGGACATCCTATATTCTTAATATTTCCTGGACACCCTGAGTTCTGGACCCCATTACAAATCCCTCTTGGTGAGTGGTGGGGGGCTCTGGCTATACCCTGTTATACTACAGCCTAGTTTTCAGGCAACTTCATAGCTCAGAAGATCTAAGGTGGGGTAGAAGAACCCTTGCAAATTTCACCTGGCATCAGGAATGAGCCTCCCGTGTCTGTGACCCTGGTTTCCCTTCCTCTTGGTTTCCCTTCCTCAAAACAAAATATGAGGGCATTTTGGTCTCAGTCTGCCCTGTGCAAGAGATCAATCCAGAGACCCAGTGTGACTCATCAGTGTGTTACAGCCCAGGAAATGCGCTCTGATTCTATGGCACTCCATAAGCATAGAAGGACCTGTCTTCAGGACTGGTCCTGTCTCCCCTCCTCAGTGATGGCCAGAGGGGCAGTTTGCAGAGAAGGAAACAGACTTACAGAAGCTGCAAGTGGCTGTTTGAATAGATGTTTGTGGACTTGGGACTAACAAAGGCTCCTGCAAGTTGGGGAGGAATTGGGGATTAAACTCCTGTCCTTTAGCCACCATCTTAATGGTCCTGAAAGTTCTTTACAGAGACAAAAGCCAGGGGAAGGGGAATCTCCTTGTTTGTACCTATAACAAGGAAAGGCTGTGTTAAAGGGAAAGGCTGCCAGTCCTGTGGTCATGAGTGGCTCCGAGAGACTGTGCCTGTGTGGACCAATCAGCGCAGGATTCTAAAATGTCTTTAAATTTGTGAGATATATATTTTTTAATCTCATTTTGGAAGTTCCCATTTAGTGCTTAGCACAGAACTAGGCCACCGTCACCAAGATTAAACCTGCCTGCTAGTCCAGATTTTCTGGCTCTCCCAATTTGTAAGGTCTAATTAGAAGCAATAACCTTCTTCTCCAGAGGGATTTTCTCTACACGAGGGAGACTGAGTTGAACAACTCGCTTGACTGGCTTTGTAACTTTACAAGAGTCTGGGGAGTTAAGTCTTCCCCAAACATGCTGTGCTATTGTGTGATTAAAGAGTTTCCGGACTTGCTCACACTCAGAGCCAGTGACAGAAACAGGCTTCCCACTGCCCTCTCTAGCCTTGAGCAGGGATCCCTCCACATCCTTAGACTGTGGGGAAAAAATTGGCATTCCTTGATAAGAGGGATTTAAAGCACATCCCTGAAACACAAATGCATTAACTTTCACAGAAGCATGCCTTGTTTAAGATTACATATGAGCAGCCTAAATTCATCATCAAAAGGACATATTCTGTAAGAGAAAAGGAGAAATATTAACTAATGGAAACAGGTCTATAAATCCAAAGGTTATAACCAAAAAGTTGTTGGATAAGGTCTTATTGTAGAAGATAGACACGTGAAATAGCAAGATTTCCTTCCCCTTTTTATGGGGCAGGGATGGTTAATTGTTATACAGGAGGCTTTTTGGAGATGAGCAAATCAAATAGGTTCTCTAATGAATAGGCAGTTGCAAAGGTCTTCCTTTGTCTTCATTTGTTCTTACTGAGTGTGACTCTTGGTTTATTTGGAGAATCTGGCTGCTTGCTCATGCGTTCCACAACCCATTCTTGCCCTGTGACCTTGAGCATTTATTTCATGTCTTGGAGCATCTCCTGCTGATTATAAAAGAATAGGATAGACCAAAGTGATCATTCAGATTCCTGATACCAGTGTTGCTTAAAATGATGTCATTGTTGAACTATCTTATAGCTGTGTATGACATGTACTGTATTTGCCTAATGTTTAATTTTTAAACCAGCTCACTTACATGAATCTAAACTGTGTAAACTTCACTATAAATAATATCCATGAAAGTATGGATTTGATAAGCTGATTTAACTTTAAAGAAAATATACACACTAAAGTAAATACTTTAAAAGTGTGTTTATCCCTCAAATTATCTCATGTGTAACATTAGTTTGCCTCACAGCTATTAAAAATAAAAACAACTAAATCCTACAATCAGAATGTTAATTTTAGAGAAGATTTTTGACATTTCTCATGGTGTTTTTAAAGCAAACATGAGAGTGTTTTTATTACAACATAGGGAGTGAAGAGAAATGATTTAGCACAAAGTTGCCTTCCTCCAGTGGACCAAGAGACCCCTGTGGCCATAGATTCTCGGTTTTGATGTGAAGGTGAGGATCTCTGTGCTCTAGGAGACAGCCTTTGACGACGGTGAATCGCGGGAACTCAACCTAGGCTTTCCACTGCTCTTCCTTGGGAGCACTTGAAAGGAGAATGGCCAACTTTTAGCTCCAGGTTTAAAACAAAACAAAATATGATGCTTCAGATTAAAGTAGAACTAAAAAAATTAAGAAAGAAGGACACGTACATACACCCCAATAATGAGGGACACATAATGGAACTGCTCCCTCAACCACAGGTTTAGCAGAGCTCATAAGCTACTATAATAAATCCTTTATCTGGAAGGGTCCACCCATAATTATCTGAAGTAACAAGAACTTTTACTATGATAACCAGAGCCAACTACTTTTACTTCACTATCAAAACAAAAATTGTCTGTGCTTACATATTCTAATTTCCATGAAATGAAAATCAAGGCAATAGGAAACATCATTTGATGCCCCAATAAAATCTATAAGAAAGGATATCCAATCCAATAGAAAAATGGCAAATATCAGTCACTGTCTCATTAATACTGTATAACAAGTCCCTTTAAACTCTTGATGACTCACAAGAATACATGCTGATTTCTCACTCACGTGTCCGTGGGCCAGCTGGGGCAATGCTGCACCAGGTGTTTCTTTCTAGAGCCCAAGCTAGAAAGTGGTAAACAATAACCACCTGTAGTTCTCACTCCTGTCATGGTTGAATGCTGAAGTGCACCAGCCAACACATGTTAAGTGCATTGCAAGTCATTATCCCATTACTGTAATTTATGTCACAGTGACCAAAACCAAATGACCAAGCTCACAGTCAAGAAGCAGCAAAACACAGCCCTTCTACCAAGAGGCTGTAAGGATGTAAATATATAAGACTATTACGGGGGAGTGAAAAACTGAAGCAAAGAAATCAGTCAGCTACATATATGAATAGAAATTTTACAAAGTAATGAATGATGAGTAAATACACAAATAGTTGTTCAATATCAATAGCATTAGAAAAAAATGAACTCAAAATCAAAATAAGATAGCAAATTATATATATCAATTTGCCCCCCCCCAAAAAAAATGAAGAGTTAACCACCAAGTGTTGGTGAGGATGAAAAACAATGGAAATGCTTATACATTGTTGGTTGGTGTGCAAATTTTGCAATGGTTGGAGAAAGAATGGTATTTATACTAAAAGTTGAGGGTACAGATATTTTGCATTCCAGCAGGACACCTCTGGGTGTATATGCTAGAAAAAGTCTTGGCATGTATTTGTAGAAACATATACAAGCAATTTCTCAGTAGCTCTATTTATAAGAGACACAAAAATATAATACAAAAGTGCTGGGTGAAAACTAGATGTTCGTCATGGGAAAAATGTAAACAGAAGGATACACTATAGCAAATTCCTACTCAGATAGTGAAAGTGCAGAACTACTACACATATCAGTGTGTGTGTGCAACTTGCTGTTATAATGCAGAGTAATAAACTTTTAAAGTAAGGTAATTCCATCTAAGTTTAAAAAATGAAAAATTGATCATTTAGGAAATTATAAAATATTATACATATACATATGCAGAGTAAGATATAATAGAATGTATAAATATACTGAATATATAAAACAGTTCTTAAAATAGAGAATAACAAACACAAAAGTCATTGGGGGGGAAAAACAAAGGGAAACACATGGTAGAAAATTTGGTGATGTTTATTTATTTTCATTAATTGGGTGGGAAATATGGGCTTATTCTTAATATAATTAGATATAAATTTTCACTTGTATATATATTATAATTTCAAATATGTAGGTAATACGAAGTGGCAATTAAAGATTTCTAATTCATTTATCCCTTTAAAGGAACTCTAAAATTTATTTTTAAAGCATTCTTTTGGCCCTGGCTGGTGTAGCTCAGTGGACTGAGTGCTGGCCTGTGAATCAAAGGGTCACCAGTTTGATTCCCAGTCACGGCACATGCTTGGGTTGCAGGTCAGGTCCCTAGTGGGAGTGTATGAAAGGTAACCACACATTGATGTTTCTGTCCCTCTCCTCCCTCCTTTCCCCTCTCTAAAAATAAATATATAAAATCTTTTAAAAAACCATTGTTTTGGATTTGTCTCCATTTTTGTAGGTTATTATATGTAAGATCAAATAAAAGCTGATTGAAAGATAATGATATATCTAGTGTATTTATTAATCAGGGAGTTAGAATCTCCATTCCTATTAAAAATGATCAAATACCAACTCAGGTTGTTACTTGTTTCAAGTGATACACAGCAATTCTTTAAGGAGTCACTCCTCTGTGCCCCATTGCCATAGCTACCTCTTCCCTTTCTTTACAGTCTGTGAGACTTTAGTTCAGATACGCCCTCCTGTCATTTTCCAGCGGATCTATCAGCCCCACGCCTGAGTTGTTTCCATTGTGTGAACTGCATGTTCAGGGGCCTCAATGCTCCTTAATGGCTGCAGGACCAGCCATTTCAGAAGAGGGCACCAAGCTCATTAGAGAAGGTGAACTGTTCCTCCTGAGGTATTGATGGCCCAAATTTATAGAGTCTGCTTTGCAGGTCAGAGATCCATCATCTCATGTACACACTAGCCTCGCTCCCAGAGTTTTATTATCCTCTAGGGCATTTTGCTGATAGCGTCATTCTTCCAAAGTGTACTTGTCACATCAGGTCTCGATGGTGGAGTGCAAGTTCCCAATAATATATAATGTGAGATTTATCTGGAGTTCCCTTTTTATGCTTATTGAGTCATCACCATAAATAAACTTGCATGTGGAAAAGAAAACAACGGTGCAGTTTCATTGCTAAGGCAGAAAAAAAAATCTTCAAACCACATATGTGAGATGTGAGTATAGATGAAAGCCAGTTGAACCAGACAGAGACCAGATGAAACATGCTTCTAGAAAATTTTTTTTAGCAGAGCTTTGTTTATAGTGAAAAAGGGTTCACAACACAGGAATACATCTTGCTTTGCTAGCTTGAACTTTCTTATTTTAAAGATTTACTATTTTATAAATGAGCTAGAAGTTCTGAATATATAACACTACGTGAAAACACATTAACAAACATACACACAAATATTTTTAAAAAGAGAGTCACATTGTGAATTTCTAATGTGATGCTCCAGCTTAACATTTTCATTGAACCAGCAACTGGATCTAGGAACTGGCTGAAAGACTAGCAGAGGAATGAAGCTAATTCTTCATCCTAACGGAGACAGGTGCTCACCTATTAGGAATATTCTTTCTGAGTTACCAATAGGCATAGCAGCCTGCCTTACAATATTTATGTTGTTTGTGAAGACGTATCACAGCCCAAGCATCTCCAGGGGGGTGTTTATCTAATCAGTGAAAGTGACTATCCTTTCCTAAGCACATTCTAAGGAAGTCAATCGGCATTTTTTCTGGGGATTCAGTCAAGCAGGAAACAGGTTCCATGCCCTACCAAGTACAGTCATGAGTGTGTTGGTTAGTTACATAGTGTTTTCTGGTTCTATAAACCACAGTGAAATCAGAGTGCCACAGAAGCACTGACCTTGAACGTGTAGATCATTTGCCAGAGGTCTGGGCTCAAGCCCTGGCTCGTGTTTCAGCCACAAGACTCAGGCAATATACCACACCTCTGCAGGCTCCTGTTTTCTCATCTTTGCAAAGAAGTTACATGGATTAAAGGATGTCTGTAGTGCCTTCTAGAAATAAACAGGTAGAATCATCATAACTGTTCCTAGCTAACTAAAAGGTGCTAGTTCTGGTCAATGGAAATCTCCCCACTGTTTGTAACATACCTCCATACCTAGTCATTAAATAATTACTTAAAAATTCATTTTCCACAAAATATTACTTTCTTTGTAGAACAGCTGGAGTCTCTACCTTGAAGAAACATGATACTCACACATTTGCCTTTATAAGAAGTATGTGATATAACTTAGATTTTTCTAGCAACTGTATGTTTCTTCCTGGGTATATGGTAGTTCTATGCATTGTGCTCTGTTCACTCACAAAAAATACACCCTTTCAAAGCTGTAATAATCTTATACCTTGCTTTCATATAGTAAATGGAGCCATGAATTCAACATAAATTACCTTTTGGACACTCACCATCCTTGCTAAAATCAGTTCCAAAATTCTCAACATCTTTTAAAGCTCCAAATAGGCAGATTAAACTCAACATGCCAGGTTGCTAAATTGAAACCAAGGATTATGTTTTTGAGTTAAAAAAATATTGTCACCAATTGCTCTGTTACTCCCCTCACTCAGAATTCTATATATTTTCTTTGAAAAAGTATGAATTAATAATAAAGAGACAAGGTCCAATTCTTCTTACCCATCTCATGAAGTTAGACTCTCCAGCATGCTGTGAGCAAGGTCTAGTGCTTTTGAGGAAGACGGCCACCTAAGATCCAGCTGCAGTATGATTTCATTTCCTTCTGCTCTGTGTGGTGGGCCATGAGCCTAGTAATTACTATGGCTTGTGGGTGTGGGTGTGTGTTGATGTCTACTGCTATCAATATGCTTTGATTTCTCTTCATCATGTTCTTTTGTATAATTAATACAGGTTTTCCCCTTGAGATTACCATGAAGCTTACATAAAATATCTTAAAACAATAAGATCCTATTTTAAACTGATAATTTCAATCAAATTCCTAAACTTTATATTTTTACTTCTTCACATTTTAGGTTAGTATGTTACAGTTTACCTATATTTACATTTTGTAATTTATAACAGATTATTGTGTATTTCTGGTTATTTTTACTACATTTGTTTTAAACTTTTAAAGTAGAGTTTTAATTAAAAGCAAATTACATACTACAATTACCATATTAGAGAATCTAACTTTCCCTATACACTGACCATTACCGTAAGTTTTATGTTATCTTCTTATGTTTTTATGATGTTAATTAGCACTGTAAAACTCCCTTTAGTATTTCTTATAAATCAGGTCTATTAGTAAAACTCCCTCAGTTTTTGTTTGTTCACGAAAGTGCTTATCTCTCCTTCACTTTTGAAGGACAGCATTGTGGGTATAGAATTCTTGGTTGATAGTTTCTTCCCCATAATTAAATCTATTATTCTATTCTTGCCTGGACTCAAACATTTCTCTTGAAAAAATTCATTGAATGCCCTACAGGTTCTTTGTATGTAATTTCTCTTTTTTCTCTTGCTGCTTTAAAAGTCCTATTTTCATCCTTCAATTTTCACAATGTAATTACAGAATGTCTCCATGTAGCCCTGTTTTATTTCAGGCTATTTGGGATCATTTTCACCTCATGGATCAGGACATCCATTTCTATCCCCAGGTTTCAGGTGTTTTTAGCCATATTGTCTTTATATACTCTTTTTGTGCCTTTCTCTTTTTTTTAATGAAATTCCCATAACATAAATTTTGTTTCTTTACTTGTGTGCCATAAGTCCCATAGGTTGTCTCCACTTTCTTTCATTCTTTTTTGTTTGTTTGTTTTGTTTTGTTATTCTACTCATCTGACTGCATACTTTCAGACATCCTGTTCTCTAGGACACTTGTGTCTTCTCCTGCATGATTGAGTCTACTTTTGAAGTTTTCTATAGAATTCTTCCATTCATTCATTGTATTTTTTCAGTGTTAAGTTCACCAGGGTTTTTTATAGCTTCTATTCATTTGTTGAACATTTTATTTTGTTCATTTATTGTTTTCCTTATTTCATTTAGTTGCCATTGTATTCTTGTATTTCAGTACACTTCTTTAAAAGGAGAGTTATTCTGAATTCTTTGTCTGCCAGGCCATAAATCTCCATTTCTTTATGGTCAGTTAATAGGGATTTATTAGTTTCCTTCAGTGTGGTGGTCATCTTTACCCTATTTTAGTGATCAATTTCTTACATTGGCATCTGCACATTTGAGTAAGCAGTCTCCTCTTCCATACTTTACAGGTTTGCTTCAACATGGACTGTTTTTTACTAGTCTGCTAAGTTTGATTTTCTGGATATGTCTGCTGATAACATCCTTGGGAAGGTAGGTCTCGCTATCAGGGTCTATTTGGGGTCAAGGCCACTGCCTGAGCTCTGAGGTCAAGGTGATGAGATCATATGGCTGAGAACAATCGAATAGGATTGCTGGCTTTGTTTGCTGCCTCAGTGAGACTGGAGGATGAACTCTGTGCTTGCCTGCACTCTCTCAGAAATTAATATGATATAATGTATCAATCTTTCCTTTTTGTTGTTGTTTGTTGTACACTCATGTGTATTTATGTATATCATAAATGAGAAATCACTCCCTGCTCTAGGTTTATGGGGGTATTATCTCACCTTTTATTCTAAAAGTTCTATGGTTTCCCTCTTATGTTGAAGTTTTTAATTTACTTGTTAATAAATTTAATGTATACTGCAGAGTAGGGATACATTTAATTTTTCATATTTGGATAAATGATTATTCTAACATCATATGTTGAATAGATAATTCCTTCCTCACTTACCTTTAGTGACATTCTGAAGTATGTCAAGTTTGTGTGCCCTATCTGGTTATCCCTGTGATAAAGGGGGTCTAGGTACTACACATTTATTTCTTGTTATTTAGTAAAACAAATGATTGTACCTTATTGGCCTTCATCAGGATTATCTTGGTTATTTTTGGACATTTTATTTTCTAATATAAATTTTGATGATAAGTCACTCATTTCTCTATTGTTTACTTGATTGAAATACTACTTTAATATAGAGTCTGCTAGACTACAGATCTGGTATAAGTAATAGAATTAAATGAATCAGGATAGCTGTCATTCAAGGTGGCTACGTATTTTAGCTTAAAGGCCGTCATAGGATATAGCCTTACTAATAGAAGTGTTAAAGTTCATCTGGGGAAAGAATTATGGTTTCTGTCTATTACTTAATTACCTGCTTCAAAATGATTCATTTATACTTTTATCTCATTATTTCTTGATCTATTTTTTGTTTCAAATATCTTGCTAGAGTCTAAAGATTCCTAACAAAGAAACCATGTTGTATTACCTAAAGAAGCTCATTGTTGATGAGTGTTGATGAGCCAATATCGAGGGTATGGCACAAATACTGCCCCTTTTTATTGTAAACTCTTTTATTACAAAATCATAAGCATGTAATTCTGTAACCTAACAATATCACACTCAAGCACACCATATGACATTTTAGATTAAATGTTCAAATTAAAACTATAAATTATTATACCCATATCATTACCCTACCCACCACACTCAAGCAGGCCTTACTTCTTCTGGGCCCTGTATGATACCATAGTGAGAGCCCCTGAAAGATATTGAACTTGATACTATTGTCATGTTTTTACTTTTTACTGTAGCAAGACTGTTACCACAAATTTGCCTTTATTATTTGAGAAACACAGTATAGCCCCCAACTTTATCACCGAGTGGTGGTCTTGATGTCATAAGGCTATTGGAAAACAATGAGGATGTTTATAGGCATGTAGGGACATAACTCCATAGTCCATAAAATGAAGTCTGACCATCCTTTACTTTGAAGTTTTAGAAAGGGATACTTCCAGATTGAAGATATAAAGCAAATGTCCTTAGTATGTAAGAGTCCAAAAGAAAAGATCCCAGGGCTATAAGAAAAGGGGAGCAAAGAGCAGGTGTTGGGGGTTCTGATAACAACATAGAGTTACTCAGACATCAGATCCAAATTCTATTCCCAATACTGCAATAAGTCATCTTGTGAATGAAGGATGAACTGTTTTAATTAGGTATTGAACAAGTATGTCAGCATAAGAGTAGGAGTAGATAACCCATGATAACCTTCCCATATGTGGCTTTGGTCAGCTGCTGTTAACTGTCAGTAAAGATCCCTCTTATAGTCACAGCTAATCATGAGGCACTGAGATTGTGTCTTCCCTGTAGATCTTTGGATGTAGCTTGTCTAAGCCCACTGTGGGTCAGCCAACAGCATTCCCTAAGTCCTGTATGCCAGGATAAACCACTTATTGGTGCTCCTAGATACCATTTGTATGGAGCACTGATGATGAATCATAGAAAAAGAGTAGCTAATACTCCCTGGGAAGAATCAGAGAAAGCTTTATGGAAAACATAAACATTGGGCTAAGAATTAAAAACAAACTAGGTATTTTTGAGGTGGTAAGAGAGGAAGGGATTCTTGGTTTAAAAAAAAAAAGGCAGCCTATGAAAAGTTTAGTGGTAGAAGAGCATGAAAGTAGGAGCAACATTGGTTTCCTAAGAATAGCAGAATATGAAAGTCACCAAGTACACAAAGGCCACATTTTGAAGCACCTTATATGCCATGCATGTATGAGTCAGTTATTGATGATTTTTACACATGAACATGAATGTTCTTATATGCATTTGAGACTGTCTACTCTCATTACAGTTTGGATATGAATGAGAATGAGTGTGGTAGGCAAAATAATGGTTTCCCAAAGATGTCTACATCATGATTTTCTGAATCTGTGAACATGTTACCATACAAGGCAAAAGGGACTTTGCTGATGTTGAGGACCTTAAAATGTAAAAATTATCCAGGTGGACAGAAGAAGATGTCAGAATGATGCAATGCAAGAAGAATTTAACTCACTGTTGCTGGATTTTATGATGGAGCCAGTGAGTCACTGAACACTGTAGAATGCACATAGCCCTAGATACTGAAGCAGGCAAGGAAACAAATTTTCCTCTATAGGGTCTCCCAAAAAAGAACAGCCCTGCTGGAAGCTTGACGTTAGCCCAGGGAGACCCTTGTTGGACTTTTAACCCAAACAAACAGACAGACAAACAAACAAACAACTATAATAAAATAAATGTGTGTTGTTTTCAGCAGTTAGTTTGTGATAATTTGTTACAGCAGCCACAGACAACTAATTCAGATGGTGAAACTGCTGGCAGAGAGATTAATGAGGACGCTACTATAATTTATACCAAAGAAAATATTTCATGAAAAGTGGTCATTCATTTTGACAAATGTAAGGTTTCCCTAGAAAGAGTAAATACAGTCAGGATTTGGCCTAATGATTAATTTTTCCAGAAGAGCATGCAACATAATTTACTTTGAACAAAGATAAATTGCCCATTTGCAGTCAATATCCTTCAATGAAAAGCAGTAACTCCTTTAGATCTAGAATGAATGGGGCATAGGGAAAAAAATGACAAGCTGTCTAGGCCCCTAAGAACTAGAACAAAATGCATTTTAATTAAATTAGTGGGCAGTTTACCTGATCTTTTACAAATATATCTTTTTTAAAGATTTTATTTATTTATCTTTAGAGGAGAAGGGAAAGAGAGAGGGAGAGAAACATCAATGTATGGTTGCTTCTCGTGTGTCCCCTGCTGGGAACTGGCCTGCAACCCAGACATATGCCCTGACTGGGAATCGAACTGCGATCCTCTAGCTTGCAGGCCCAACCTCAATCCACTGAGCTACACCAGCCAGGGCTAAACATATATCTTTTAATTAGTGATTAAGCAATTATATGACATTATCAGTTAATAATAATCAGTCTCTAAAAGATATTGTTTTCCCATGGCTTACCTTTAATGGAGCTTCAATACATCTTTTTGTGTCCTGGACCTTGGGATCACCAATTTAGTTCTTCCAAAGACTATTTTATTGATTCAGCTTACACATTTTAAAGAAAGAAGTCTAATAACGTTTAGGAATTCTCACAACCTGAACTCAAGTCCTGGCTTTGCTAAGTAGTAGTTGTGAGGTCTTGGATCAGTAGCTGTGTCTCTTTAGGCTGTTTTCTTATCTGGAAAATAAGAATGATGGTGGCACCAATTTTGTGTAGTTGTTATGCAGATTAAATAAACCATTTAAGGCATTGGGTATGATGTCTAGTACAGGTAACAAGCATTCAGTAAAGTCTAAGTGTTATCACCATCATTATTTAGTACATGTGTTGAGGAAAACAGACTCTGACACGATGTGGGGTCAACAGAGTGAGCGATTTATTAATGCATGCGAACCCAGAGGAGACAGCCTCCAAATTCTGGGCCCTGAGCATGGGGAGTAAGTTTTCCTTTATACTATCAGGCTCTGACACGAAAGCTGCGTTGGAAAATGTTGCAAGCAGATTACAGAAGCTGAATGCAGGTGTTAGCCAGGCATGGGCAGTAAGGCAGGCAAGGTGAGTGATAAATGGGTTAACAGTCCCTTATCTTATCAGGCCAAACAGTTTTACAGAAGCGGGAGATGAGAACTAGGTTGCTACTTGGGAGTTACTAAAAAAAATGGCTTGCTTTTCCCTTACACATGCACCAGCACGTGGTGGGGAACTACAGAGTAGATGGGGGATGTAGCACATACTGCATTCTGAGAGGTGGTTTGTAGTTACGTGTGGTATGGCAGCCCTCCCCTCGTAAATGTGGTGTTTCTTTGTTGCAGAAAGGGACTATGTGGCACCACAAGGTTTGCTAGATAGCCCAGAGAGGTTAAGATGTTTTCGGCATATTTGTACAAATGTGAGATAGGAGAAGAAAAACTTCCAAAAGCGTTCGAACTGTAGTTTAAAAACCAGTAAAGATTTCAGAGACGGAAGAGAGTAAGACAAAGAGAAGAGACTGCAGACAAAATCATAATGTTAAATGTAAGGATAGGGTTTAGTACGATTAAAATGTAGAAAGATTTTATGAGGGGGGAGTGATGGGATATCAAATTGCTATATTTCAGATGGCACAAAATACTTTTAATTTTTTAGGACTTACTTATAATTGGAAGTGTGTAACTTTTGATTACTTTCACTCGTTTTGCCCAACCCCCAGCCCTGACTCTAGAGATCACCAATTTGTTTTCTGTATCTATAAATACCTTTGTATTGATTCCATATTTAATGAGGTTATAAATCATTTGTCTTTCTCTGTCTGACATACTTCACCTAGCATAATAACCTCAAAGTCCATCCATGTTTTTGCAAATGGTAGAATTTTCTTCTTTTTTTTATGGCTGAATGATATTCCATTCTGTGTATGTATATACCACCTTTTCTTTGTCCACTCATCTATCAATGGTCAATAGGTTGTTTCCATGTCTTTGCTACCGTAAGTAATGATGCAATTCAAATGTGAGTGCTGATATCTTTTGAGTAAGTGTATTGTTTACATCTGATGTACACCCAGAAGTGGAATTGATAGTGGTTTTATTTTAAATTTTAAGGAACGTTCACAGTGTTTTCCATATGGCTGCATCGATTTTTATTCCCACCAACAGTACACAGAGTTCCATTTGTTTTACATCTTTGCCAATATTTGTTATCTCTTGTCTTCTTGAAAACAACTATTCGAATGGGCGTAAGGTGTTATCTCATTATAGTTTTGATTTGAAATCTATTGATGGCAAATGATGCTGATCACCTTTTTATGTACCTCTTTGCCATTTTTATGTCTTCTCTGGAGAAAATATCTGTTCAGTTCCTTTTCCAAATTTTTAATGATTGCATGTTTTTCTCTGTTGGCTTGTGTGAGTTCAGAAGGCACTGCATTTAGTCCATTTCCCAGGAACTGAAGGGTATGCACTTCACTTAGTGGCAAATGAGAAGTCATGGATTAGCCTGGCACTTTAGTGTGGTCATTTTGATAGTGATCTGCAGGTATGATGGAAGGTAAGATGTCAGAGGCTAGTGGATAAGCAGAAAAAAACTGCAGTCCACACACATTTGAGATAACCTATTCTTGAAGTAGCATAGGCCTGAACTGGGGAATAAATGTATGGAATTCATTCTAGAGATGTTAAAATGTGGGGAAAAAAGGTCTATTAATAAGGAAGTTGGAAAATACATGTACTTATTCTCATAGAAGGAAACACTACTTAGCTATTAAAAATAGCAAGATAATTCCATCTAAATTTACTGATATGTAAATAAATTTATCATTTAGTATTAAGAGAGGAAAACCAAGATACAAAATGTTATGCATCATGATATTAGATAAAGACAATTATATGACTATTTTAATAAAGATGACTTATGGGAATAGAGATAAAGCAAAGGCCATTATTCTTAATTATATAATAACATACTACTGGAATTTTTACAACAAACATATATTATTTTAACCATAACATTTAAGTATAAAACCATAATAAGGTTTGTAAATTAGACTCGCAGTAAGATCATAAATATCCAACTCCCCTAGAAGGCTAAGTAATTTACACATAGCGAGATCTCAATAATTACTTGTTTGACTGAATGAATGACTAAAATGAGAAGCAGTACACCCGCAGAGTTTTGAAGTACTACGTCAACTTTTGGAATTACTCCGGATCACAGGAACTGAGAATGGACCTTCTAACTATGAGTTGGTGTAAGTTATCAAAACAGACCTCAGTCAACACCTCAGATTGTACGCCCATAAAATGGGAATTGCCGAGTCACTGGACCCACTGTATGTTGAAGAGACATTAGAGAAGAATGCTCTGTTTCAGGATGAAAATCCTGTTGAAATTACCGACTCTGAAATTGTCATCAAGAAACTAACATCTAGAAGTTAAGAAGGAGTGTTTTGGTGTCCAATTTTCTGTTTTGTGGTGTGACTTGGGTTCTATAAGCCCAGGGTTCCTACAGCAAATGCACTTCCCTGAAGTGCGGTACTCAGGCAGGGAGTTGTTACACTGTGGTGCACCTGTGTCCCTCACAGGTACGCAGGCAGGCATTCTGCCAACCAGGGGCCTCTGTGCTTTTCACACACGCGTGCTAAAACAGCAATAGGACTACCATGGCAGTTCTCCCAGTAAATTCTACTCTATGGAACACCAATCCATCTGAAACTACAGCCATACTAATACATTACACAGTACTTACAGATGCAGTTTGTGGTTCCTGTTTCCTTGCAGACCTGTACCTGTGCAGACAGGCATGGTCTGCCTCCACAGAGATGAAGTTCTCCAAACATGCTCTTGCCACCAAGGCTCTAGTAACGTACATCACGTCTGTTGCCAAGAGCACTTTGGATATTTTCTTTAAAATGAATCCCCTGCCCACTTCCCACCACATTTGCTAAGAATCAGTTCGTTTTTTGTCAAGATACAGAATGATAACTATTCCCAGACCTTATCAGACAACCTCCTTAAACTGTCTGGAGGGCAATGCTACTGTAGCAAAAACCAAGTTTAAAAATCCTTTAAAAGAACACCAGAATAAATCTGTCAAAGAAATGTAAAAGAAAACCATTCCCCTCCCCCGTAAGAATATTTTTAAAAATCCATGGAGAAGAAATCAGAAGCAGCCAGCTAAATTAAATGTGGCGTTTTTCCCATTGGTCCCCTGCAGGAAAAAGTAAAATGGCCTCTTGCAGAAAGCAGATTGCTTCCTTATCTGCTGCAATGCATGCAAGGAGCTGTGAGTTGCTGCAGTCCATTCATTTGCCAGTCAGCGCAGAATGAGTCTGGAAGAAGAAAGGACCCTATTGTCTACAGTCAAGTGGGACAGGAGAGCCATTGACACAGATAAAGTGTTATCTCTGAGAACTCTTTAAAAATTGTAGGCTTTCTGTCTCCTCACTGTCCTCATCATTGCTGTAATTCTTATTATCCTCCTCCTCATCTCCCCCATCCCTGTTACGGATAATTTTATCATCACTGCCATTGTTGTTTTCTTCCTCCTCCTCCTTTCCTTCCTCCCCCTCTTAAAAGACATGATCTTTGAAATCTCAGCAAGTAGTATTACCATTTTAAAGTTGAAGCGATGAAACTGCTTCAGAAAGAGTTTCGTAACTTGCCTAAGTCCACACAGAAAATTAAATAACTGAGCCAGGCGTTGTGACAACAAAATGTCATGTTCTTCCTACAACTCCCTTTGAAGAGCTCCTGATTGGAAGGAGCCCTTCAGAACCAGAAAGACTGCAGAACACAATGGACCTTTCTGTCAGGCAGCCCAGGTAGGAAGAGCCACCTTGAAAACATTCTCTCCATGCATGTCTTGCTACTTCCCGCTGACCTGCTGCCTACCTCCATGACTTTTAGGTGGAAATTAAATCCTGATTCATGCCATCTGACACATCCTGCAGTTTCATTGGTCATGCCTACACAGCAACTGGCTGCAGCACAGGGGCCCTTATTGAGAAATTTCTAATCAAAACTTCCTTGGTTCTGCAACAAGAGCCCAGAGTTCTGGCAGTCATAGCTCTGCTCCACCATAACATCTGTGACTCAAGGAATATGTCCTTTCTTGGAGCTTTACATTACCTATGGGTAATTGATATATATGAGACCATTGGACCACTGTGATCATTTTAAATTTCATTCTGGTTTAGATTCTGCCTGTAAAAAAGTAAACTCAAAGTATTTTGCAAGTAAATTAATTGTTTAAAGAACTATTTAAGTTCCACGGCTCCCTGCCACCCCCAACACATAATAATTACTGATAATAATAGCACTGAAGTAGAAAGACATCATTCATAGTATCATCTTCCAAAAGAAATTGCTAAGGTTTTAGAAATATTCTTTCTAGCTATTTTTCCTCTGCATACATTTTTTATAGTAATGAATACACTATGTATACACTTTGTACCTTTTTTCACTCGAAACAGTGTAAACAATTACTGCAATTTTACAATCTCTGTGGCAATGCAAGTTCCTGGCAGCATAATAAGAATTGCATGTAAATTACTGTACTGTTTGTTTATATATATAAGTTATCCCTAGCTATAGCTATTTAGGCCATTTCTAATTTTTCACTGAAATGCTGTAGCAAACATCTTAATATATAGGGTCTGTTGGAAATATATTATAGTCAAAAGTATAGAAACTGCCCAAAGGATTTCCAAAGTACATTTGCATTTCATTGGATGTTTTAAGTAACTGAGTTGTCAGGAAGGTGACTACTGTTGACTTCGTCTATGAGAAGTGGGAGGCCAAGTCCACAGAGCTAGTTAATAGCAGAACCCAGCAGTCAAATCTCTGCTTTCTGATCCAGGTCATACTGACCATGTTCTTTCTCTTCCTGCTCTTCATGGGGAACCTCATTCCCAGGACTGGGCCCCTGTAAACCAATAACACTAAATTCAGTGACTCTAAGTCCCAGCCTTCTCTGGAGTTCTACATCCAAATTTCTAACTGCCTGGAATATATTATTTCTGTAGATAATCCTACAGCATTTCAAGCAAAATCTTTCTGCAACTGAACTATCTTTCATCCATTTCCCTTCTGGCTTCTCCCTATCATTATTCCTAACCCCAGATAGATTTCTCTTTCTACCTTTCTCAGAATAAATCAGAGTGTAAGCCCAGCAGATTAATTTCCTGAATATTTTCTTACAAATATGGTCCTCCCTTCTCTTTTTTCACTGCCAAGATTCAGTCCACCACCTTTTCTAGCCTGGGTGACTGAAACAATTTCCACTCATTCCCCTGGCATTTTTTCTTCTATAATCCATTCTGCACATTATATTCAACATTATATCTGTAAAATCATTTTTTAAATGTCTTCTTTCTAGACAGAAGCCTTCCATAATGTGCTACCATACTCCTAATCATCACATATATGAGCAGCTCTTCAGAACCCATTCCTGAGCTGACATCCCAGCTTCATCTACCGTGTAGAATTACTGATGGAGACCCTCAGACTATGTGAATGTTCAAGCCTGCAGGCTTCCTTTTAGACTTTTTACAAGCTCTATTGTCTTTTTTTCTCAGTGAAACTTTCACTTCTCTTTTGACATTAGTTATTACTTCCTCATGAAATCTTGCCTTTTCCAAGGCAGAGTTGTTATAACTTTGTGTATGCTTGTGTCTGTTTGTACATCTGTACATTAAACCACAAATTGCATTCTTTCTCATTCACCGATTTCTTTACTCTTCTTTCTCTTCCTTTGGATTCCACTTTCTTTAATGACAAGGTGCATTTCATTCATCCACATGACCATAGCAGGTGGCATTTTCCCCAACACATTACAAAAGTTAATATATCAATAACTATATCTACTACGTTTCTATGCTACCACATTATCTATAATGCAAAGTTTTGCATACCCAAACAAGTCATTGATAAAGTGGATTCCCTGGCATATTGCAGAAATTGTGTTGCCCACATTGATATGTTATACAGATACCTTGTCAGAGACAGCTCAGCATGGCTCAGAACCAGAGAATTAAAGGTGAAATGGTATCAGTAAGTAACCCCAACTTTATTCTTGCCCTCCTTGTTTTTAAAGGAGTCAAGTCACAGATTAGCCATAGTAATTAAGCTATTTCTGATATGAGCAGAAGGCGTGATTTGAACTAAAAAGACATTGAGAACAGGTTCTAATGCCTGTTAAATCCTCTGTCGACCAGCTTCATGTGTGTTTTTATAATGTTCGCTTGATCACTTCTCTCTGAAGACTGTATCAAATGTACTGTGTGGGGTTGTTCTTCTCATGTAAAGTTTTCCTTTTACTCAATATATCTAAATGAACCTGTGTAAGCAGTACCTAATTTAAAGTAAGGAGACACCAGGGAATTTGTAGATGGTAGATTATTTTTTAAAATCTATAATTTATAGGTTTTGATATCTCTCTTCATTTAAAGACTGGAAGGAGAAAATGAGTGTAAGTTAATTTTACATTTACATAGAGTTTCCATGAAAACAAGTAAAACAAGTAAATACATAAATAAAAAGAATTCATTTGTGCTATCAATTTTATTTCCATATAATCTAATAGAAGTTGAGCATAAGTTCTTATTCATTATAATAGTTAAATATATTAAAATAATGAAGTAGATAATTTTTAAAATGATAAATATATTGAAAAATTAATCAACAGCTGTGGTTAGTGAGGCTCAGTTGGTTGGAGCATCATCGCATAAACTGATAGGTTGTGTGTTCAGTTCCAGGTCAAGGCACATACCTAGGCTGGGGGTTCAGTCCATAGTGAGAGGTGATCAATCAGTGTCTCTCTCTCACATTGATGTTTTTCTCCCTCTCTCTTCATCTCTTCTGCTCTCTCTCCCTCTCTTTCCCTCTGTATAAAATCAATAAGCATGTTGTTGTGTGAGGATTAAAAAAACACAAAATTCAATCAACATATTATAGATTTTAAGTGTTTTGTTTGAGGTCTTTGGGGGTCTAGTCCTGAGTTAAATTTATTGTATTAACTAAAGGCAAAATATTGATTAAAACTCCAAGAAGAACCATAGGGATAAGAGTTATGTAATGTTTAGATTAATTTAATGACTCATAAATTATAAGATCATAGTTTTTAGAAAAACTTGATATATAAGAAATTTTAATAAATTAAAGGATGAATTGTCTTAAACAATTTCAAACTAAAATTGTTTCTTAACTGGATTCTGGATAAAGTCCTAGGTGCAGCTACTAACTAAATTGATCTGTTATGGTTGTGATTGGGTTCCAAATGATGAAAGTATTCAAGATAGCTTTTCTGCTTCTATGACCATTTCAAAGGTTAAGAGAATTCTGGAAGTTATCTATCCAGGGTTTATCTTCCTTGCTTTTGATGAGAAAACAATTAGATTATGAATGAGGAATGCATTCTTATATAGCTGTACCTGCAAAAATTCTCTAAAACCATGAGTTTTTATTCTATATGAAAAAAAAAGACTGAATGTTATTAGTGCAATCTTCACCCTTAAGATCTACAAGCATAAACACATATAAGGTCCATATGCAAATCACATTTTATTCCAGGGTTGTAACCATCACGACAGTTTCCATTTCTTAAAGTTTTAATATGTGAATAAAAATGCAACCTAGTTTCTGGGATACCTGTAGGAGCATTGAAATTTGGGAAGACTATTAAATACAAACTAACAAAATTAATAGCTAGCTAAAAATATGGTAAATACATTATGATATTTAACTGTTTTTTTGTTAAAACTCATATACTATACAGGAAGATTAAAAAGTTAAGTTTAAAAATCAAATGATAAAATCTAATAAAATACAGGACAGTATGTGTATTAAAGTTAATAGAGGAATAAAAATACTTGAAACAAAAGAGAAAACCCAAAGAGAAAGTTGATACATTTTAACATATAAAATTATAAAACCTCCTTAGCTGAAAACCATCAAACTGAAGAAAAACAAGGACAATGACAATTTATGAATAATATTTCTACTAAAAATGGAAAATAATGTGTATAGCCTATAGAGACATGTCCAAATTGAATAGGAGGGCTTTAAGGTAGAAATAAATTAATGGTTCATAGTAATAATCAAATTATATGAGGGGAAATATAGGTAGTAAATATACACTTAGAATGTGGTCTTGATTGCTATACTGTATCCCATTCATTACTGTAGTGCAGGTATTAAAACATGGTCCAGAAAGATCTGCACCAAAGTTGTGATAGTGGCTACATCTGGGGAAGAAGATGAGAATTAAACTTAAAAAAACCGAGGAGATTTCACATTTAGCTTAACTAAATCGGTATAGTCATAATAGCCATTATTTATCACAGACTGGGCCCCATTCTAAATACTTGTCCATACTTATTTTATTCAATTCTCCTGACATCCCTGTTAAAGAACTATTAAAGCTGTTTTCATACTACATGTGAAAGAACAAAGCAGCAGAAAAGTTACTGTATTTTGCTGCGTAATGTGCACTTTTTGGCCAAACTTTTTGAGGAAAAAATAAGGATGTGAATTATATACATGGGTAGTACCTGAAATATCTTGTGTCTGTTCTAGTGTTTTATAATCATATGTTACATAAAATTTATTGTACCATAATATGTTCAAAAATAAATGCTAAAATTCCTTTATAATAGAAAACACCATGTATCTAAATAGAAGTAAGTAGAAACTGAATTAAAAAATTAAAACAAAAGTGTTTTCTTCCCCTGAAAGTTTGTGCCCAAATCATGGATGTACATTGCAAATGAGAGTCCATTCTACATGGCAAGACACGGTACTTGCCCAGAGCCATACAAGGAGTGAATACTCAAGCCATACTGTAAACAAAAATAGGACCAGAGACATGGAAATAAGGAACACACTGATGGTGACCAGAGGGGAAGGTGACAAGGGGTAATGGGGAAATAATGGGAAGGGTCTATTCACGGAACATGTATGAAGGACCCATGGTAATTGAACAACAGGGTGAGGGGTGACTGAGAGAGTGCAGGGGGGTTTGTGCGGCAGGGGAGAGCAGTGGGGGGAATTGGGACAACTGTAAATGAACAACAATTAAAAAACCATTTATATTTATTAATTTTCCATTTAGAAACTAAAACTCAACACTGGAAATTTTTGGTGAAATTCCTATACATTTTCAATATGGATAATCTTGAAAATTAATACAAATTGTTTAGAAAAAATGTATCAATACATAGCAAAAGCTATTAAGATACCCTATACCTTGACCCAGAATTTTCCCTTCTATGGAAATAATTTAACAGAGCAAAAATATGTTAACTATAGTATTTATTGAGGTAGCACCTATGCTCAAAAGAAAAACTTTTTATTTAATCAAAATTTCAATATACTGAGATTCATCAACATTAAAATCATAGTATTAAAAATCTTGAGGCATGAGGATACGTTATAATATTTCTAGAATATAAACTTATGTATGTACAAAAACTAAAATAAAGAACAGTTTTAGAATTGTGAGTTTGTATTATTTAAAACTTTCCTATGTATGTTACATACTTATTGAAATACATCCAATGTAGCCATTTTTAAATATTTAAATACTTTTTAAATCTTAGAATAAAATACAGAAGTTGCCAGGATAGTACAGGGAGTCCCTGAATACCCAGTATCCACTTTCCTCCATTAACTTGTTGCATTGCTATGGCATATTGTTACAAGCAAGAAATCAATATTGATAGACTGTTATTAACAAAACTCCATGCTTTATACAAATTTCATTAATGTCCATTTTCTATTTCATAATCCCTTTTAGAAAGTTATATTTGTCCTCTGAGTCTTCTCTGGGCTGTGATAGCTTCTTAGAACTTCCATAGTTTTGATAATCTTGGTACTTCTGAGAGCAATGGAAAAGTATTTTCTATAATGCCCCTCAATTTGGGTCTCATAGTTTTCTCATGGGCAAACTGGAGTTACCAGGGAAAGAAAGAGCTACCAGGTTATATGCTGTTCTACTCCAATTAAATCAAAAGTACGTACTATCAGTGTGACTCATCCCTGATGATCATTGGCCATGGTACTGTTTGGCAGGTTTCTTCACTGTAATGTGACTTTCTACCTTTCCTTCCTCTCATACTGTATTGTTCAGAAGCAAATTACTAAACGCAGTCCGCACTGAAATGGTGAGGAGTTGTGCTCCTTGCAAGGAGAGACTTCACATAAATTATGTGAAATACTTATGTGTGATTTTTCTCTTGTCTCCCATTTTTAAAGTCACTTAATTATTTGTTTACATCAGCATAAACACATAGATATATACTTTATACTATGGGTGGTTATAATACATGACTACTTTTCCTATTTTGTTGCTCAGATTGTTCCAACTCCAGCGACTGGGAGCTCTTTCAGTTGGTTTTTGTGTCCCTTTGCCTTAACCACATGATTTTGTTTTTTGAACACTTTCCTTACTTTCTGGCACTATAAGAGCCTTCCAGGTCTTCCCATATATTGCCTAGCCCAACCCTAGAATCAGCCCCAGTTCCTTTTACTGGAAAATAGTAATGGAAACCATTTGAGCACTGGGCACTGGGTATAGCCACTTTTTAAATGGATGATTTGCTCAAGAGCTAAGAGTCAGTGACAGAATAAGGATCATAAATCAAGTGAAATCACCTGAACCTCTATTCTCCAGTACTGTGTCAACATGGCCACCTTCTGTTCACACATGTAATCGGAGAAATTGGTTTATAGATACATGGATTTATACCTTCTGGAGAACTTTCAAATCAATCTACTCTACCACTTTTAAATTATGCCTTAAATTATATATTTTTATACTTTTAAATCACATATAATGACAGAAATGACTTTTGGTCATTACATGTCTTTTTCAGCTTTATAGTTGCAGAAGTACCCTCTCACTCACTCTTAAAGAGAAAACACTTCTTTCTCCTTTAAATTTCTTGGCTGTTGCATTGCAATGTTCCCATTCATGTCCATGAATAATCTGTGAAGGAACTTCACATCAAGCATGACTGCTGACCCTCTCTATAATCCATGTTCATTCAGGAAGAAATGCTTGGCCAATGTTCTCCACTATTAATTTTATGGTTTTACATTTTTGCATAGAAAATATTCTGCTCAATTTTAACATTTCAAGTACAATAAGTTGGCTCTGATTGTATCCTTGAATAAAAGACTGGGGAGAGTAATTTAATAATAGCCATAGTAAAAACTTGTGTTTTATTTTTGTTTACTAAGATGTTTCTGCTTGTTCTAAGAAAATGTACCTACCCTCCAAAATAAAGAATAAAAACAAAAAACCTTGGTTATTTTCTACTTTAATTGATTTTTTAAATGAGGATAAATAAAATTATACAGAAAATGAGGTAAAATGCTCTCAGCAAGTCTATTGTGATATTGAATTGTCTCTACTAGTTGCTGTTCTTAGACCAGCTCATCACTTCCTATCAAAGGTTAAGAAGTAATTGTTTGGGTGCTGAATAAAGTGATAAAAAAAAAACACACAAGTAAGAGAGTAAGAAAAAAGATTGAAATGTCTAAATCTTATGTTATTTCTAAAGGTTAGGAAAGAATGCATATTTTCTTGCTAAATGTCAATTTAATCTGAATGGCAGTGAACCTCGAATAACATTTAAATTTAATGTAGAACTTTTTAAAATGAAGCAATTGCCTAGCTAACTGCCTGTTTTGCTTTTGGGTGAACTTCATGTTTGGCTTTCAAGTGATGGGTATATGAAGTATCATTTCCATCTGGAAGTATAAACATAATAGTTGAGTGTTATTAGAAAGGAAAAGGAAGCTGTGTTTGTTGTCCATTGACCAATTTGAGATTTCTGAAGGTCAAAGGGCTGGATAATGAATGGAGTTATACAGATAATCTGACTGGATACCTAATTAGGATTAGAAAGGATCAAGCATTGAGCATTTTACTGGACATTTGGGACTTTAAAATGCAGTTTTATTGTCTCCAAGCAGAAATGCTTTTCTCAAGTCAAGTTTTACAGAGGAGCTAAGTATATTTCAGAATTCTTCATGGTCATCTGTGAATGGGAAGGTTTTGGTAAACCTGGGAAGACAACTGGCTAGTAGACTTTAACTTCCTGTTAATCCTACGGATCAATTGAATAATTTTGTTTCAACTCTTTGAATATGACAGAATTATCAGCTGAAAGGATGTGGCTTCAGTAATACACAAATTTGGCTCTGGAAAGAGTTAGTGGTCAAAAAACATTGGAAGTGTCTAGGGTCATAGCTGAGAAATGAAGCCAAGTAGGCAGTATCCCAGATAGAGGGTGATGGCAGGCAGGACCTAGTAGTCCCTTAATTCCATATCCCCATGTTCTGCCCTAACACCAACCAAAGGAGAAAAATATCCTGGGGTTCAGTCCAGTCGTCTCTTTGGGACAGCTGATTTTCCCAGTACGATTGCAGCAGGAAGGGGTCTGTGGATTCTGATTAGAATGACAGCCAAGCAGCTGCTAGCTTCTCCACCTTGAACTTCAATTTCCTGTCATCTAGTTGGCACACATCTGCTTATCATGGTTATTTTCTTTAGTAAGCCTGATGTCAAGAAGCTGTTATCGACCATCTCCTCTGAATAAAGGAACATAGCCTCAGAATAAAGATTGGGATCAGAATGAATCTTCATTCTTTAGCATCCTGTTCCTTGGTATTCGAATCAACTTAGTGTTTAAAGGTTTTACTTGAGTTCTTGCTGGCAGAAAGCATCTATGTTTTTTTCCTCCTCCCTAGATTCTCTCTAGTCATCTATGACATTCCCATGATTTCTGGTTAGCTTAGTTCATCAGAATTCTTGAAAACAATTTTTAGCAGATCATCCAAATCTTGCTAATTCTGGAATCAACTCCGCTTTCATTGCTTGTCCAGCTACCAAAGTTTGCATGGTTTTTAGCAGGTTCATGAGCTAGGATGTCACCATCCTACTTTTAAGGCTCTGTCCCTGGTGAAGATAATCCAATGGCACTGGAATTTTTTCTTGGGGATGTGGCTCTGACTGAATTGATATACTAGTCTTTTACGATTAACAATCCATTTGAAATCCTTCAACCTCTAAATGTAATTGACATGTTTTTAACTTTGTCCTATCCATGATACAAGGTACATTGGCCCCTCAGTGCTCATCGTTAATTTGTCCTGGGACTTGTGATGAGTGCCAAAACCAATGAGTACTGATCAAGCAATTAGTGATGAAGCCTTTTTTTTTTTTTTAGCAGAGCAGTGTTGTGACTCATACAAGTTTTAGCAAGTGTGATGGCTCTCAAGCACTGAGTGCTGAAACTTTTTTTTTTTCTAATCAAAATGCAATAAGTAGAGGGTATGACAAGTTCTGAAGCTGATGAGTACTGAAGTATGACTGTACTATTCAAGCAAGAAACTGGTGCAATGGGATGAAAATGGTTTCAGTTAATATATAAAACATTAGTCCTCTTAAGGCCATCAAGGTAGACTGATGCATAGAAAAACACCACACTGACAATTTCAGGGCATCTGAGTCATAGTCCAGCTCTATCTCTAATTAGCTCCACAAAGGTTCTTCAGAAAAGGAACTAAAGACCCAGAGAATTAACCTTTCCCTTAATATCAGTAAAGGTTTGGGCAATACAAGAAATTATCATCCTGGTGGTCTGGAAAGAGCACAGCTCTTAAAACCAATCACAAGTGCTATTAGCTCATGTTCTGTTAGGTCTCTGTGCCTTCAGATCAGAAGTAAATCCTGTCATTCTCTCTGCCTTGGGCCACCTCTTGGACAGTAGCTTAAGCTTCTGACCTGCCTTTATAGTTCACTCTTCCAGTCAGTCACTTGGGTATAACACTGCCTCCTATATTTGTCCCTTCATCTTAGGAGTGGCGATGGCTTCCTGATAATACTTGTCTCTTGACTGCCTCACTATCCCCTTACTGTCCTTCTGCCACCTATGTGATCCATTCTTTATCTTAATGTCTGTTTTCCTAGTGGAACTATGTCTGATACACTAACTGCATGATATTGGGGTTATGGCTCAGTATTTTCCCCCTCATTTTACAAATGGAAGTAATAAAAGTTGCATAAGAAACTACTGTGAAGATGAAAGATAAATTTCTCTGGTGTATAATTGAAACTTAATAACTCATAACTTTTAGATGACTAGTACGAAGGGTATTTTTTTTCATTACATAGTCTGTTGTTTTTACTAGAATAAAAATTAACACTCAAGTCTCTATGTGATATTCCCTCCCCCGGCCCCACCACTGTTGGGTCCAAAGAAGCAAAACTAATATCTGAATCATTTTATAATTTGAAAGCTGAGTGAAAAATGATGAAAGAAGATATGTTTATTTTATCTGACCAGTGAAGCCATCTGTGAGCCTTAAATATTGGCGAATATTACTTGTGGGTGATTTAGAACACAAGAAAAATCTAAATCTTGTCAATGACAGGCATAAAAAAGCCTAGTAGAAATCTGTTGCCTTGGGGATGAATGTGGAATTTTGTAAGAAGGCATAACATTTCTTTTCATTCTATTTCAATTTTGGTTCTATTTCTACAAAACAGTATAATATTATGTATTATAACATTTTTTCAAATGAACATTCCCCAGCCTGCTCTGTTTACTGCATCAAAGCACCAACTCATCACTTTCCCCTGCAGGATTTAAGTTGTTAAATGTCACTGTCTAAGGTGGATGAAAAAACCAGGTCACACGGTGTCAAATACTTACTTCCTGTTTCTAAGAGTCTAAGATAGTAAAAGCCCATACAACTCAGCCACGGGAAGGAAACCTCTCTCACACTGAGAGCTGAAAACATATCCATTTTCCAAGTTAATAGGAGTAGGCAGGCGCTTTTCACCAGCATCATGAGGTGAAAAGATCAAAGCTGTTGAAGCAGAAAGTCTTGGATTCCAAAGTCTGTTAGCCGCTTCCTTCCTGTATGACTCTGAGCAGTTCATCTAGCCTCTCTAGGCGTCACTCCCCTCATCTCTAAAAAGAGATGAATAATAGCTGCTGTAGGAAGCACATGAGGGCAGTGCAGGCATGTCCTCAAGAATATAGACATGAAAATAAACTCTCCCTCTGAGAGCTAAATGATGAAATTAGCTCATGAGCATCTAAATGTTAAGTGCCTGGGCTCTGAAGACACATGGAGATTGTTCTTTTTTTTTCCCCTGACATTTCAAACGTAACGCTTTGTGTCCTTGATGAGGTTATTTAAATTGTTTAAGACTCAGTTTCCTGGATTTGTAAAGCAAGGCTAAACAAAAATTATCTATTACAAGAGTTGTTGTGAAAATTAAATTTAAAAAGTATTTGGTACAGTTTTCCTGGCTTATACTGAAATGCATACCAACTCACTTTTACTGTAATTGTTTACAGTAGAGGTGGTCAAAATTGACTGCCTTAAGGACACCTCTAGCCAGCAAACTGAGGGTAACCTGACTGTAGATATGAACACACCCAGACAGAGACTGTGTCCCTCATAAGGAGAACAGATCATCAAAGCAGAAATAAATAGAGAAAAAGTGAATAAATACAGAAAAGTGAAAAAGGCTGATAGGAGAGGATGCCCTATCAGAATAAAGTTAATATCTGGGCGGCCAGGAATGCACTTACTATTACGAAAAAAAGTAAATAAAAGACAGAAACACAAAGTAACATTTGAACTGGGTATTAAGGCTGACTTGTGGTCATGGGTAGAATGAAATTCTAGAGAAAGCAAGGGACAGAAGAAGTAGCATACACCTGGCCACAGAGTTCTGTAAGGGTGCCAGATGCTTGTGATGAATAACTTCAGGCAAAAATATTAGTTGAGAGTAGAGACATAGGTCAGGGTAAGATTTACATGAGCTTTATCTATGCTGTGTGTGGTAAAAAGCTGAACCTTTATCTCACAGGTAGTGGTATACTAGAAAGAATTTTTAAAATACTGCCTAAAACATTTTGTCTTATTAAACTTATATATTGTAGCTTGCTATGCAGAGGCGTATACAGGACAGGAAACAGACATTTGTGTTGGTTGTATTTCTCTGTGTGTTACCTAAAAGGGAATAATATTGATGGTTTGAAATGCCACCATTCTTTAAACAAATTATACTAGCCCAAATTGTGATAACACAGGTATGTTAACATGGCACTATTTCTTACTATCTTACCACTTAAAGTCAACTCAATTTTTTATTTCAAACAAGAAGGAGCAAATTGCAGTGAAATATTATGAAAATATCCAGGAAAAGTCAATTGGATTGGTTACAGTCAATGCAGTGGTGTCAGAAAAAAACAGATTAGATATAAATTAATGAACCATTGAGCTAATGGAAAAATAACACTAGACATAAAATGTCGGGATAATTTATGTAATATTAGCATTTACTCCCTAATTAGAAAGTTAAGTAGCCAAAATATTTTTATACCAGTCTGTTTGAATGCTTTGGATAATACGAGAAAGATTTTTTTCCAAGGATATCTCGTCACCATCTTTTGCAAAAGCCACACTCCACATTGGCATCATTAGTCTTGGCTTTCAACCCTTCAGCACAATGGATATAAACAGACCGTATATGTTGAGAAGCAGTGATTGATTAGACTAGAGCCCTTGACAAGAAGACCTCCAATTATATTGGGTACAGATCATTTTTTTTTGATACAAAATTTCTAAATTATCCACATACATTGGCCTGCCTGATTGACTTCCTTTGCCACACAAAGAAGAAGCCATTAACATTGGAAAACCTCAGACATGGTCCAGGGGATTACCTGTCACAGTGGCTGTTCTGGTAGTTAACCACTCTCAGGCAGCATAGGGTCAAATTAAGCAAAAGAATTCTCCAAGTGAAACTTAAGAATGATGTCCATCCAGACTTGAGAACAGTTGTTTCATTAAATTATGAAAGTAGAAGTAGGGGAAAAGAGAAAAACAGATGTTTGCTATTGACCATAATATAGAAAGAGAAGTGTCTGTTTGGTCTGAATAGTTTGGATCTTTGTATTTCTTAAATCTAAAATGTCATCCAATGACATTTCCAAAGGACCTAAAAGTAAAATGAACTGAGTGAAGAGTCGTTGGAATTAAGAAATGTGTAATATGATGTGGAATCCATTGCCATTAGTAAATTCTTCCTTCTTTAGTAAAATAACAGGAAAATGTACAGAGCCCAGGACCTCATACTAATATCATTTGAGATCTCATATCCTGGGAGAGAGGGAAATAAACTCTCCTGCACAAGACTCATCACAGATACAAGGCAGAGGTTAGCTTTCTATTGTGGACCGGGGGGCAAGAATGAGAGAACACCATGTCCAAGCACTAGGAACACCAGGTATACCTAATACTGAGGCTGGCCCAGGACAAAAATGTCCCATCTCCCTCCATCAGCCTGGCAAGCATTGAATAGCAAGAATTAGAAGTTTGCTATTCAAAGTTAGGAGCATATAAAAACACACCCTCTGAAGCGGAGATGCATAGTAATGGCTAAGACACAAAGGTGAAGTAAAAACACTGAAAAAAGTCTTCAAAAATCTGAGCCTTACTTACGAACACCAGGCATACTTAAAGGAATTTTACGTTTGTGGTGTGCTGACAGTAAACAAAATAAGGAAACCTACCCAGCTAGTGTACTGATGAGATAAACTCAATCCTCCACACGTGTTGATTGAAAAGAGACAATTTTTATACAAAAATGCTATATAACTTAGTCTCTAATATACCTCACAGGATGTTAAAATATCTTGGTTTAAATAAAAGTAAAAAAAGAAAAGAAAAAGCACAACAACAAAAAATACAAGAATCTATTGTCAAGAGAAAATGCAATCAAAATAAAAGTTCTGATTTACAGGTGATCTGGTACTTGGGACCATCACAGAGAGGTTTTCAAATTGCTATGATTAATTTTTATATATCTAGTGAAAAAGGTTGAAAACATACAACACACTTGGAGATGTAGTAATTCCATCAAAGAAGTGAAAATAAAGGAGTCAAATGAAAATTCTAACAAGATAGGTAGAAGATACACCAGGAAGAAGTGAGAGAGACAGAGAGAGAGAGAGAGATCAAGACAGACCATATCCAAGAGCTGAAAGGCAGTAGGAGAAAGTTTAACATGTGTCATCAGAATTCCAAGCAGAATAGGAGAAAAAAACTGAAACAGAACAAATTTAGAAGAGATTTAAAAAAAGAAGAAAAATAAATACATCCAAGGTAAATGGAAGTAATAAAAAAGGTAAGAACAAAAGTAAGATCAAAACCAATAAAATGTAAAACAAAGAAAATCAGGGAAACTAAAAACTGGTTCTTTGAAAAGGTCAATATAGTTAATAAGCCTTTTCTCATACTGATAAGACTAACAGAAAGAAAGAGGAGATATAAGTACAAATTTTACTGGATTTATAGATCAAGTTGGGGAAAACTCACATCCTTAATTATTGATAATTTTTATATATAAATGTGACTTATCTCTATTTATATTTTTCAAAATTTGTTTCATCTGAGCTTTGAGTTTTGTTTCATATAGATCATGTGCATACCTTGTAAAATTTATACCTAAATATACATAAATATATTTTGTATGGAATAATGTAAATGGTTCAGTGTTTTAAATGTCAGATTCTAACTGTTCACTGTTGGTATGTAGGACAGAAATGGACTTTTGTATATTAATCTTGTATCCTACAACCTTAACACAATCACTAGTTCAGGAGATTTTTGTTGTTGTCATTTCTTTAGAATAGTATACACAGACAGTCATGCCATCTGGGAATAAAGAGTGCTTTATTTCTTCCTTCCTATTGCATACACCTTTTACTTAGTTTTCGTATTGCATTAGCTAGGACTTCCAGTACAATATTGATAGGAGTGGTAGGAGTGGGAATCCTTGTTTAGTTCCTGATCTAAGAACAAAAATGGTTTCTCACCACTAAGCATGATTTTAACTGTAGATTTCTTGCAGATTTAAAAAATCAGGTTAGAAATATTCCCTCTATTTCCAATTTACTGATAATATTTTATAACAAATGGGCATTGGATGTTTTCAATTTTTTTTTTGGATTTTATATGATTATGTATTTTTTCTTAAACTTGTAGATATGCTAGATTTCATTAATTGATCTTTGTAATGCTGAACCAGTTTTCTATAATGGGGATAAATCACACTTTGATGTGGTATATAATTCTTTTGCTAATAGTTTCCTGAAATCAGGATCTTGAGTAAATCCTGATGTTCATAAAACATATTGACCTGTAGATTTTATTATTGTAATGTTTTTGTCTCTTTTTGGTGTTACGGTAATGTTGTTCTCATAGATTGAGTAAAAATAGTGCCCCCTTGTTTGTATTTTCTGGAGTCACTTTTACTTTAAATATTTTGTAGAATTTATAGTAAATGAGTAATCTGGGCTTGATACACTCTTTTTGGAAGGTTAATTATTGCTTCAAATTCTTCACTAGATACAAACCTATTCAGGTTACATATTTCTCTTCACATGAATGTTGGTAGATTGTATCTTTCAAGGCGTCAGTCCTTTTTATCAACATTATCAAAATTTGGAACTTAGACTCACTCTTCATGTTTCTTTATTCTCCTTTCAGTGTCCATGGAATCGCAGTGATGGTTCTTCTTTATTCAAATATCAATAATTCCTATTTCTTTCTGCTTTTTTGAGGGTATAAAAGCTAACTCTAGAGGTTTCTCAATTTGATTGATATTTTCAAAAAATAAGTTTTAATTTCATTAATTTTTTTCTACTATTTCCTATTTTCAGTTTCATTCATTTCTGCTTTCATTGTTATTATTTCTTGTCATCTTACATTGGATTGAATTTTCTCTGTTTTCTGGTTTTCTAAGGCAAAGCTTAGCTTTATTTATTTATCTTCTAAAGATTTTGTTAATTTATTTTTAGAGAGGGGAAAGGAGGGGGAGAAACAGCAATATGTGGTTGCCTCTTCTATAACCCCTACTGGGGATCCAGCCTGCAGCCCAGGCTTGTGCCCTAGACCAGGAATTGAATCAGCGACTCTTCGTTTTGGAGGGTGGCACTCAATCCACTGACCCACACCAGACAGGATGTTTTAATGCTTAGTTTTATATTTAGACCTTTCTGCTTTCAATGTAGGCATTCTTTGCCTTAAATTTCACTCTAAATATTGCTTTCATTCTACCAGAAATTTTGACAGTGTATTTTATTTAGTTTTAAATAATTTAAATTTTTCTTGAGATTTCTTTGATTCATGTATTATTTATTAGTGTATTGTTTAATCTTCACATATTAGATTTTTCAGCTGCCTTATAATTTATGTCTAGTTTAATTTCACTGTGGTTGGAGAACACACTTCAAGTGATTTATTTTCTTTAAACTTTGTTAAGATATGTCTTATGGCCCAAATAGTGGTCTGTATTGTTGAATTCTATGTACACGTACGAAGAATGTGTATTCTGCTGTTGTTGGATGGAGTAATAATGCTGATTAGATTTAGTTGATTGGTGGTGTCGCTCAGTTCAAATATGTTCTTAAAGATTTTCTGTCTGCTGGATGTGTCCGTTAGTAATCAACACGTATTGCTTTCTACTCCAACTATAATAGTGATTTGTCTACTTCTTGTAGTTTTAGCAGTTTTTGCCTCATATATTTCCATACTCTGTTATTAAGCACCTAAGCATATAGAATTGGCATGTTTCCTTGGAGAATTGTTTCGTTTATCATTATATAATTCCTTTTGTTTTTCCCAATAATATTTTTTGCTCTGAAGTATGCATTGTCTGAAGTTAATATGGTTACTTACACTTTCTTTTGATTTGTGCTATCATGGCAAATCTCTTTTTATCCCTTTTCTCTTAGTCTATTTGTGTATTTATATATTTTTATTACATATTTATATTTGTGTATCTTTATATTTAAAGTAGATTTCTTATAGACAACTTGTAATTGGATCTTTGTGTGCTTTTTTAAGATTTTATTTATGCATTTTTAGAGAGAGGGGAAGAGAAGGAGAAAGAGAGGGAGAGAAATATCAATGTGTGGTCGCCTCTCATGTGCCCCATACTGGGGACCTGGCCTGCAACCCAGGCATGTGCCCTGACTGGGAATCAAACTGACGACACTTTGGTCCTCAGCCCACGCTCAGTCCACTGAACTACACCAGTCAGGGCAGATATTTGTGCTTTTTTAATCCACTCTTTGTATTTAGATATTAATATTCATAGTAAATATTGATATAGTTGGTTTAATATATCTCATATTAGCAATTGTTTTCTACCACCTTTGTTTTGTGTTTCTCTCCTCCTCTTCCTCCTCCTTTTTGTTTCTTCATTCTTACCATATCAAGTATACTTATTTTTAACTTATTTAAGTATCACTCCAATGAGGTATGATTAGCATATAAAAATATTATTAGCTATAGGCACTATGCTGTATAATAGATCTCCAAACATATTTATCTTAAATGACTGAAATTTTGTACTTTTTGACCATCACTCTTCATTCCCTCCTCCCATCAACCAATGCCAACCATCATTCTATTCTCTGCTTCTATGAATCTGATTATTTTATATTCTACATATAAGTGATGGCATATGGTGTTTCTCTTTCTTTGTCTAGCTTGATTCACTTACAATAATGCCAAAATCCAAACATGTTGCCAATGGCAGTATTTTCTTATGTTAACACTGAATAATATTTCATTGTATGTGTTCTCCATTTGTATGCTTTTATCTATCAATGGATGTATAAGTTGTTTGCATATCTTGACTATTGTGAATAATGTTGCAATGAACAGAGAGTGCAGTTATCCACTCAAGATGCTAACTTCAGTTCCCCTAGATTACTGAATCATATGGTTATCTTCAATTATTTGAGGAAACTTCATACTATTTTCCATGATGGCTGCACCAATGTAAATCTTAGCAATAGTGTTAAACTTCACCTTACCCCACATTTATTGTTATTACTATCTTTTTAATAATGGCCCTCCTAATGCTATGAGGTGATATCTATCTCATTGTGGTTTTGATTTCAATGTCCCTGATGATTGCTAATGTTGAACACATTTTCATATACCTACTGGCCATTGGTATGTCTTTTTTTGAGAAATATAGGTGTGATCTTTTTACCTATATTTAATTGAATTATTCATTTTTGCTTGTTTACTATTGAGTTGTATACATACCTAATATACAGAGTCCAGCACAAATAATGCCCCCTTTTATTATAAAATCTTTTATTACAAAATCATAAGCATGCAATTCTATAATATAATTATCACATTCAAGCATACCATATGACATTTTAGGTGAAATATTCAAATTAAAACTATAAATTATCACACCCATATTATTACCCTACCAACCACACTCAAGCAGGTGTTACTTCTGCTGAACCCTGCATTTTGGTTATTAATCTTTTTCAGCTATATGGTTTACCAATATCTTGTACCATTCCAGAGGTTGTATTGTAATTTTGTTAATTGTTCCTTTTGCTGTACAGAAACTTTTTAGTTTGGCATAATCATACTTATTTATTTATTTATTGTTGCTTTAGTTTTTGGTGTCATATCCAATAAATCATTTCCAAGACAAATGTCAAGGAAGTTTTCCGTGGGTTACTTTGAAGAGTTTTATAATCCAATATCTTGTATTTAAGTGTGTAATTCATTTTTACTCATTTTTTCATGCATGTAAGATAAGGTTCCCAAATTATTATTATTATTATTTTGTGCATCAGGATATCTAGTTTTCTAATATTTTTTATTGAAGAGATAATCCTTTCCCCATGGATAGTGTTGATTCTTTTTTTGAAGAATAGTTGACCATATATGTGTTGATTTATTTCCAAGCTCTCTATTCTTTTTCATTGGTCTATGTGTATATTTTTATGCCAATGTCATACTGTCTGATTACTACAGTTTTTCAATATACTTTGGAATCAGGAAGTATGATACCTACAGCTTTTTTTGTCTTGATCAAGATTATTTTGGCTGTTTAGTTTTTTTTGTTTATTTTTTGTTTTATTATGTTTGTAATTTCAAATTATTTTGAAAATTGCTTTTGTATTTCTGTAAAGAAATGCTATTGCAATTTTAAGGATTGCTCAAAGATATATATTGCTTTGAATAATTTGAACACTTTAACCACATTAACTTTTCCAATCTGAGAGCATAGGATACCTTCACATTTATTTTGTGTGCTCAATTTCATTCATAAGTGTATTAAAGATTTCATTGTATTGATCTTCATATTCTTAGATTTAGTCTTGTGTTTTGTTATTTTTGGTGATATTTTCAATGAGACTGTTTTGTTAAATTCTGTTTTTAGGATAGTTTGTTGTTCATGTACAACAACACAACTGACTTTTGTATGTTGATTTGTATCCTGTAACTTAACTGATTGTATTCATTAGTTTGATAAGTTTTAAATGGAGCCTTTGGGGTTTTCTATACATAAGATTACTATATCATCCATAAACACAATTTATATTTTTCTCCCTGATTGTATTTTTTCTGATGTTTCATTTTTTATTGCCTAATTAATTTCTGTGACTAGAAGTTCCAGTACTGTATTGGAGAGAAGTGGCGAGAGTGGTTGACTGGATGCTTATCTTTTTAAAAAATATTTTATTTATTTATTTTTAGAGAGAGGGGACAGAAAGGCGAAAGAGTGGGAGAGAAACATCAATGTGTGGTTGCCTCTCATGTGTCCCCTACTGGGGACCTGGCTTGCAACCTAGGCATGTACCCTGCCTGGGAATCAAACCAGTGACTTTTTGCTTCACAGGCCTGTGCTCAGCCCACTGAGCTATACCAGCCAGGGCTGGATGCTTATCTTGAAGGAAATTTTTCAGCTTTTCATCATTGACTGTGACATTAGTTGTTGGCATTTCACACGTGTTCTTTATTATGTTGAGGTACATTCTTTTTAAAGCTCTATTGTTGAGAGATTTTATCATGAAACAATGCTACTTTTCAAAATATGTCTGCATCTTTGAGATAATCATAGTCTTAGCCCTCAGTTTGTTTATGCAATATATCACAATTATTAACCTGCATATATGAAACCATCCTTGCATCCCACTTGATCATGCTATATGATCCTTTTAATATGCTGTTGAATTCAGTTGGCTTGTATTTTGTTGAGGATTTTGCATCTGTGTTCATCAGGAATATTAGCTTATAACTTTGTTTTCTTAGAATGTTCTCTTCCAGCTTTGCATTAGGCTAATGCTGACGTCATAAAATGAACTTGTAAGTGTTCTCTCCTCCTCAACTAAGGGGAAAAATAGACAGCAGTACAATAACATTAGGATACTTCAATAATCCACTTATATTATTGGATAGATCATCCAGACAGAAAATCAATAAGAAACATCAGCCTTGAATAACACTATAGACCAAATCAACCTAAAATGTATGTAAAGGATATTCCATCCTGCACTAGCAGAATTCACATTCTTCACAAATACACATGGAATATTTTAGGCCACAAAACAAATCATAGCAAATTTAGTAAGATTGAAATTATTTCAAGTACCTTTTCTTACCGTAATGGTATAAAACTAGAATCCAGTAACAGAAGGATAATTGGAAAATTTACAACAATGTAGTAATTAAACAATACATGTGGATGATTCTCAAATGCATTAGAGAACTGAAAGAAGTTGGATTTGAAGGTTTATATACTCTATAATTCCATGTATATGACATTTGGAAAAGCAAAGCTGTAGGTACACAAAACAAGTTAGTTATTGTTCGTGCTGGAGGTAGAAGATTAAGTATATACAAAAACACAAGAACTTTTAGGGATAATAGGAATATTTTATGTCTCGATGGTGGTAATGTTTATAAGACTATGCTGTTTTGTCAGAATTAATAGAATTATATGTTTAAAAAGTATGAATTTTACTCCATGTAGTCTTTATATCTTAAATAGACCTTATTTAAATATATGCAAACAGTTTTCCATAGTGGTTGTACCAGTCTGCAATCCCAGAAATGCCAGTCCAGAAGAACCTATGCACCCCAATGTTCATAGCAGCACAATTTACAGTAGCCAAGTGCTGGAAGCACCCTAGGTGCCCATCAGTAAATGAATGGATCAAAAAACTATGGTACATTTACACAATGGAATTCTATGCATCAGAAAGAAAGAAGGAGCTCCTGCCCTATGTGACAGCATGGATAGAAACAGAAAGCATTATGCTAAGTGAAATAAGTCAAGAGGTGAAAGACAAATACCATATGATCTCACCTTTAACGGGAACCTAAACAACAAAACAAACAAGCAAGCAAAATATAACCAAAGACATTGAAACAAAAAACAGACTGACAGTGACCAGAGGGGAGAAGGGAGGGAATTTCAGGGGAAAGGGAGAAGGGGTCACAGGAACAAATATAAAGGACACATGGACAAAAACTAAGGAGGGTGGAAATGGGAGGGAGGTGGGGAGCACTGGGCAGGTGGACTGGGATGGGAGTAAAAGACGGAAAACTGTACTTGAACAACAATTAAAATAAAAATTTAAAAATAAATAAATATATATATGCAAACATATATATAGTTACACAGCGATTGGTCACTGTACCTAGGATTTCTGATTTAGTCAATCATAGGTGGAGCCAAAATTTTTTATTTATAGTTAGTTCCTTGGTGATATTGATACTCTTGGTCTGGGGCCACACTTTGAGAACCATGACCTTCCACTTGTATTTCTGAGACTTAAATGTGCACTAAATCACCAAGAGCAGTGTTAAAATATGTTCTTTGCTTTAGTATTGGGTGTCAGACTGACAATCTGTGTGTCCAACGAGCTCTTCTGCTATTGGTCTATGGACCACACATGTTATGCATAACACATGTTATACATAAGATCTTAGGCATTATATATTCCTCATAGATAGAAACTGGGTCTCATAGAATGTTAAGTAACAACCATTGAGTGAGAAAGCAAAGAATGAAGTTTTGAGTTTCTGACTCCTACTGTGACATATTTGGCTAATAAAATGACAAATACAAATTAATAGTAAGAGGCTAAATTCTCTCTGTTGAAAATAAAGGGAAGAGATATCACCCTTTTCTTGGAGCATTTACTTTAGAAAAATCATCATTATAACTTTTTCCTCTCTTTGAAATGTACAGAAACCTTTTAAAAGCTAAATATACCTTTCACCAGTTTTAGGTCCCAGGAATGTCTTTCTGAAGAACCTGGGAACCATATCTTTTAAATTTAATCATCAAGGAAGAGAGCACCCCTTCCTCCTGCTTTCTGGGTGAGGGCAGTAGCCAACCTTTAGTGTGCAGACAATTTGCTCCAAAAAGACATGAGAAGTTATTATTTCCTTTGGAGAAATCCATTTAGCTATCACAGATGGCCACCCTAATTACCAAATGGATCAAGAATAAACTATGTGTGACAAATGATGCTGTCAAGCCCTCTTTCTTGGAATTACTTATTGTTTATCTTGAGAACATGTATGGAATGGGTTGTGTCTGCTTGGCTGTACAAAAGGGTGGGATTTTTTTCTAGCATTGCTGTCCCTTTCGTGGATTGCCTGTGATGAGCATCTGGCTTAATGCTTATTCAATAATAATATTGTTTTCTTTCTTTTGGAAACCTCTTCTTGGAGCAGTACTCAGGGTTGGAAGATACCATTTTAAATTATATTTTCACTGTGCTGATTACATTTCTCTTGTTTGTCAAAAAAATGCCCTGCTAGTCTTGGAAGGACAGGCTGAATGCTAAAGCAGAAAAGAGGAGGGAGAAAGGAGAGAGAGAGAAGGGAAGGGAAGGGAAGGGTCCAAATAATAATATTTTGTAGTCCAAAATATTAATTGGACTACAAAGTAAAAATTCCAATAAAAAGCTAAGAAAGTTCATGTGGCTATTTCCTCGACAATGTCCTTTTAAAAATTTCTTTAAAAAGTTCATTTCTGAAGAGAAGAAAGGGATGGGCCAATTCAAACTGCAAAGGAAAGCAGCCCATGGAGAAATGTAGGCAGGTAAGATTATACTTCAGTGAAAATGCTCTTTCATTATTTCAAGGACAAAAATACGAGATGACTTCTCCAAAATACTAACTCACTGAGGTGAATATTATCAGTAGTATCTCAGAAATTTACTAACCTCAAATTAAGAGTCAAGATCTGTAACAAAGATGATATCTTACAGAGGCATAATAAAGTGACTAGACAAAGAAACAGATTATTGGAGAGAGAATACCAAATTACTGAAACATTCAAACATGAAAAGATTCATTAGGAGACTCACCTAAGTCTACACTGTGCAACAGTCTGCCCAACAGCAGATCATTACATACTATCGCCACCCTTGCACAATCACCTACAGTGAAGTTCAGCTTTCTCGGGCTGTCCACAAGTCCCTGAACAACCTGGCCTTGATCTTCCCATTTGACCTACCTCCCAAACTTTTGTACTCTAGACCAGTACTTTTCACACTTTAGTAGGCACCAGAATCACCTGGAGGGTTTGTTAAAACACAGATTGCTGAGACCTACTGTCAGAATTGATGATTCGGTGGTTCTTGGTAGGGCCCGATAATTTACATTTCTAACAAGTAATATTGATGCTGCTGACCTGTGGACCACACTTCTATAACTATCAGTCTCGCTGGACACTTGTTCTGCGAGTGACTTTTTGTCTCAGTGCTTTTGTACCTGCTGCACCTCCTCTACATCCTTCTTAGAGGAAATATATACCTTACCTCCATCTTTGTCTTAACTCTGTGTAATTATTCAGCAGATACGATTAAGGCCTCACTATGTGCAAGTTGGTGCTTTCCTGTTCACAGTGCCTTCAGTCCCATTATGAAGCACATTCTGAACACCCCACTTAAGTACTTGAGATGCCCTAAAGTCAGCACTCATTGCTTTGTCTTCCCTGTGTCGTCAGTGTGATAATATTCAGTCTCTTTTGAGATTTTATCTTTCTTTTAGTTGATGTAAAAGATCTGTCTAAGTTTGGTATTTTTCTTATTTATTGATGGTCTTCTTGGAAGAGGACATTAGCAATATCCTTGTGATCAAGATATTGATTAAAGCCTGAATTCTTAAGTTTTATGCAAATGTTGAATGTCACAATAGTTCAAGAATTTGCAGCAAAATAAAGAGAAGCCTGAATATTGGACCAAGTTCTCAACAGCTGATTTTCAATATGTACTTATCTGATAAGATATTTTATTATCCTGGTAGTGGGATGGTAAGATTTGGCCTGAAGGTTTCAGTGACTTTTAGAAATATTTTTAATCATTCAACAAATTCAACTGATATTACTAAGCTCCTAGGCTATGCTAAGCTTTGTTCTAGGTTATGAAGATACTTCAGTAAACAACAACAAAAAATAATTCTCTGCTTATCATGGAGCTAATAGTTAATAAGCTTGGTCAAATATATATCCTTTGTAGTATACAGAAACCCTTCTCATCCTTTTTTGTTGTTGTTAATGATTCTGAGGACATCATGACATCAATGAAATATTTCTTACATAACCCCCAAACTGGTCACAATTTCTGAAAAAGGGGTCCTGAAAACAGACATAATTTGTCATAGTTGATAGATTTATAGATGCACTAGACCTGCACTGCTGCCATTCTTTCTATCCATCCTAATTCCTTTTGAGATAGCCTCATCCCTCTCAAATGGGAACATAATGCAGGATAATGGGTCAAGGCAGCAAAGGGATGATAAGAAGCATGTTCTTGTCCTGGCATTTCCTGTCTTGATTCAACGGCAATCAATTGGACAAAGTGTATTCACAAACTCCTGATGTAATTACACTGACTTCATCTAGGCTGTGGGTGATATTAGAGGCCTTTAGTCCCTCTAATCTCCTGAGCTCACAAGCTCAATAAAATCACTTTGACTTATAATACAGGACCTTGTCAGTGCAATCTCCTCCCATTGTACAATGACCTCCCCTAGCTCATCAAAGAAAAAATAACTTGATCAGTACTGCTCAAACTTTAATGCATATAAATCTTGGGTTATTTGTTAAAGTACAGATTCTGACTCAGTAATTCCTAGGTTAGAGTCCAGGAGTCTAAATTTCTAACTTCCAAATTATGCCCTTATAGCTGGTTTGAAGACAATGTTTTGAGTAGCACATTCTTCTTCTGTTTTAATTGTTGTTCAGTTACAGCTGTCTCCATTTTCCCTCCACCAATCCCACTTACCCCACCCCTCCCCACCTCCCACCCTTGATCCTCTCCTCTTTGGCTTTGTGTATGTGTCCTTTATACATATTCCTTGATGACCCTACTCCTGTTTTTCCCCATTATCCTTCTGCTCCCCCCACCTTCTGGTTACTGTCAGTTTGTTCTTTATTTCAATGTCTCTGGTTATATTTTGCTTGCTTGTTTGTTTTGTTGATTTAGGTTCCACTCATAGATGAGAAGCATGTTCTATATTGTGTTATTTCTCCTTAATTTTAATTTAGTTCATTTCTTTGTTGGGTATGTCCTTCCACTAGTTATAATTCCATTTATGCTCACCTCTCCTTTCTTCGATTATCATGGAGCATGAACACCTCCCATTCTACCTATTTTATCTGGTCTGTGGCTACATGCAGACATGCATTACACGACTATGTTTCAGTAAAGAGCAGAACACATATGCAACTGTGGTCTCATAGATTACAATAGAACTAAAAAATTCTTATCACCTAGTGACAAAGTAACAGTCATTATGTCATAGCACAAGATATTACTCACATGCTTGTGGCAATGCTGGTGTAAACATATCTACTGTGCAGCCAGTAGCATAAAAGTATGGCACATACAATTATGTACGGTACATAATGCTTAAGATATAAATAACTATCATTGGTTTACATAAATATATATATATATACTATAATTTTAATCATTATTTTAGAGTGTACTCTACTTATAAAAATTTTCTGTAAAGCAGTATGCTGTGTTACTCTCACACATACACATACATCTCCTGTTTATCTCCTCTCTTGACTGCATCATTTTCTCTTGTGCTTAATTTAATCTCATGTTGTTTTGCACACTAATATACTGTATAGGGTTGTAGTCTAGGAGCAATAGGCTATACCATGTAGCCCAGGTCAGTGTAGTAGGCTATGCCATCTAGGCTTGTTTAAATGCATCCTATGATGTTTCTACAAGGACACAATCACCTAATGACATATTTCTTAGAAAGTATTCCTGTCATTCATTAACTGATGCACAACTATAAATCAGTGACAAAAACTGCTCTATTTTGAACAGCTCTACTTTATACTTTACATTTTTCATCATAAAACATTTATTATCTAACCAGTTCTCTCTAGCATTCCTGTAGAAATAAATACTTACCTGAATTTTCCTTTATCTTTTTTTCCCCTCTAAGAATTTCCCCCAATCCATGGGAAGGGTGTCTTCCATTTGTCCATCGAGATTCATTCTCCCATCTTCTTTGTGCCCTGGAGGTTGCCTATATGGACTTCCTCAATATGCTTCCTTGACTTCAAACTTTAATCAAGGGGGAAGTAAAACAGTAGGATTAAGGAGTAGGGCTAGAAGAAATTGAATTCAGGGCATCTATTCCTCAGCTCTTTTTCTGTCCACTTGTTATCAAACAGCACTTACATATAGCTGAGCAGACAGAGATTATTTTTCTCCTTTTCCCTGCACTGTCAGGTATAAGAAAGTTAATCTTTCCCAGTGACTTCAGCCCTAGGGTGATGCACTACCCCTTGTTAGCTTCCTCAAACTCTCCTCAGGACTTCATAAATAGTCTCTTTATTAAGCTCTTCCCAAAGTATTCCATTTAAAATTTTCATCAGTTTTGTGCTACAATACTAACCATTATAATCAATAACATGTTTTCCTTGCATTGTTAGATAATACATTATGGACAAAAGTTACCAAGTGCTATGGAACAGGAAGGCAAACTTCATAGTACATCTTGTATCACAGGGAAAGCTCTAAACTCTTTTATGGTTAAAAAGGAACCTTACATATCATCTGGTGCCAGATAAGTGAAGCTCTGGCATACAGGGGATCAATAACATGCTTATTATGGAGCAAGCAGAGTGCCTGCTGTCTCAGCATTTGACACAACAGAGTTGACTATGGAAACACTGATCTTTGGAACCAACATATAAAAACACTAAATCCTGCTGGTGACATAGATAAAAGGGTTTAAGTTTTCAGTTAGCACTTATTTAAGGTATCAGAGGTTCCTATTAGTTCTAAGGTCAGACAAACCTAATACTCTACCCCTAATTTGGGGAGAAGGGTGAACACTTTCCATTGCTACCTTCTTCCTTTTCTTCTGGTCAAGCTTTCAAACAGGTTTATAATTTACTACTCGATTATGAACTTATATTTACTACCATATTCTATGATTTTTAAGAATCTATTACTATTCACTAAAATAGAAAAAATAAGTAACCCCATACATGTGATATTGAGAATAGACCAAAGTTAAATTAAAAGTTTAAGTTTAAAAGGAACAGATAAGAAATAAAAGGATGTGATGTCAAGGGAAATTTTGTGGAGAGGGAGCATTTCATAAAAATACGCTTAAAAGTAGAGCTGTGGCTTAATTCCAGTATAATTATTACTTTTCATCCGAGATTTTCTGTCAGAGTTAATGAATTTTATTATGTACACACCCAGCACTTGGCTTGATACTTTGGAGGATCTCAACACATGACATTCCTCTCTTCCTAAGTGCGTACAGTCTTAGCATACACATTACACAGAATGTTACATGATTACATATTATGTAGCCTGACTTTTAACAATTGAGGAATGCAAAGATCAACGTAAGTAAAGCATCCATCACATCATATATATAGTTAATTTTTTGAGTGAGTGGTAAGAAAACTTGAGAAACTTTCAAGTAAATAACTCTGTACCCTTAACTATAATTACTATGCTGTATATTAGATCCCTAGAACTTATAATTGAACATTTGCACCCTTTGAACATTTGCACCCTTTGACTTACATGTCCCCATTTTCCCCAAAGCTCCTGGGAATTAACATTCAGGTCTTTGAGTTTGACTTTTTTTTTAAGATTCCACATATAAGTGATACCATACAGCATTTGTCTTTAGCTTAATTCACTTGGTACAAGTCCTCCAGGTTAATACATGCTGTCACAAATGACAGGATATCCTTGTTTTTATGACTGATTAATATCCCATTATATATACACCCACCGTGTTTTCTTTATCTATTTATGTTTCAAAGGACATTTAGGTGGTTTTCATATCATGGCCACTATGAATAATGCTGCAATAAACATGGGAACACAGATATGATTTCATTTCCTTTGGATATACTCATATATCCAATAGAGGGATTGCTGGATCACAAGGTAGTTCTATTTTTAATTTTTTTAGGAACTCCATACTGTTTTTCATTGTAGCTATACCAATTTGCATTTCTACCAACAGTGCTATAATAGTTCCACATCCTCGTGAACATTCATCATTAGCTATTTAACGCTGCAGGAAAAACAATCACTACATATTAGCACCAAAATGATAGGCATCTGTTTCTTACTGTGGTATCTGTGAATCAACTGAGTCACAACTAACTGATCTAGGCTTGGCTCAGCTTAGCTTGGCTTCAGATTCTGGGTTGGTCCAGGCCCCATCCCTATGCCTTCATCATCTTTGAATGGATAAACATTCGAGACATGTTCTTCTTATGTGGGAAGGCAGGGGGAAAGAGAGGGGTAGAAGAAACATATATCCCTTATGGCCCTAGCTAAAAACTATAAATTATTATTTCAACCTATATTTCATTGCCCAAAATCAGTTATATGGCCAAGTCCAACATTTTCAGATGAGGCAGCATGCCTCTCCTTTGATGGTTGAAGAGAAGGGTGAATTTTTGCTCATTAACAATCTAATCTTTTGGTCTCTACTATTTTTAGTACTGCTCTGCCAGCTTGCCACCTCTCCAGTGTGGCCACCCTTGCTTTGCTGCCCTTGTCAAATAAATGGGTAAATATAGTCAATGGTTTTAATTCATCAGTAATACAAATAATCACATAGTTCTTTCGATTTCCTAAGTATCTATCTCTCTCTCTCTATCTATCTATCTATGATCTATATAGCACCACCAAAGTGTCATAGATATTAGTGACACAGGAAATCAAATTCAGCCATTTAAATAGTAAACCAGAGAGCTAGTAATTGGGAATTACAAAATGCTAAATCTTTTAAAATAAAAAGATTATACTTAGTACTAGAGAGGGAGAAACTAGAGAACAGAGTTTAAGGTAGTTATTCAAGGTCCCCAGCTAATTAATGCCATACCCAATTTATTACCCTCTCCTCTTTATTACAGTTTCATGGTTTTTATGAACTTAACAACTTTTATTTAGTTTTGCCATATGTGCACACACACACATATACACACAAAATTAGGAAAAACATAAAGACAAAATTGCTTCTGATTTATCATGATATTTATTGGGATTCTATGTCTTCTATGAGTAATGTCTGACTTCTGCATTAGTTTGGATTAAATAGAAACACAGATGGATGAGTCTGGAAAGTGAAAGTTGAAACATCATGTTTATGACAGATAATGCTGGTTGGGAAATGTGGATTAGGTCTGAGAGACAAACCAGTTTTCTGAAGCTCTCTCCTGTCCTAGCAGACAACTAGCCTCTCCTATGGCTCAAACTAGCTTTGGGACAGCTCACATGAGAAAAGATGCTGGTTCTGTAGAGCAGATTCTGAATTGAGTCATTATCCTTCAATGGTCCAGGGAGGAGTGAAGAAAAAAAGACTGTGTCTTCCATGCTCATTGCCCTACAAGAAATGAGCTCTTTCTAGTTGAGAAAAGTGTCCCCATATTCACTCACGGAGGGCAGTTACATCTGGGGAAATGAAATAGAAGTGAAGCGCTAGGCCATCTGGGTTGCCCTTGGGAAGATCTGCACGTGAACATTTTAGTTTAAAGAATAAGAACACCCTCCCAACATTAGTTGAGAATTATCCACGTCACCAATGCCTATGTTTGAAGCTCTTCAATAAAACATGTGGCTGTCAATGTTGAGACTACAATAAAAACCACTTGGCGTCACTTAGGTCATTGTAGCACTGTAACTCGCATGCCGTTTTGATTAGTAACGCACATTGATCTCTGGGACTGGGCCGAACGGGGATCTCGTGACATATGCACAATAGCACATGATGTACTCATTTAGCAACAAATAGCCTTTACAAACTCCCTTTATGTGTATTCTCATCATTCTGGTTCCATTTGATGTTTCCTTTCTTTGCCTCTCATTTCATTGCAGGGAACAAAGCCCCAAGGGAGAGTTCTAAAGAGCTTCATAAGGAAAGGAAAGTTTTCTCAGAGTAAGGAAATTGGAGCTATACATCAGAAGTTGTGGGTTCTTTGGATCCACATGCCAGTAAATGGAGATGTTACATTTGTCATCAATGTGCATTTAATGCAGATACAGCATTCGGAGGAAACAGAATCACTTGGCAGAGCTCACATGATTGCTTACAAACTTTCATTTTTTTCTCTCACCTACCCCTTCTAGGGAACTCTGCTCACATATTCTCTTCTTCCAAAAGCTACAGTTAGGTCCTAGGCACAAACTTGCAAATGCTAGAATATTTTCACTTTCTTTTATTTTTAATTAAATAAGCTTATAAATGATTGATAGCAGTGTTTGTTGCTTTAAGACAACTATTTTACTCCCCTGGATGAGGCCAATTAGTTATTTGTTTCTCTAATACCGAAGTTAGTATTGGTCAGTGGGGAAGTTTAGTATTTAAAAGCCTATTCCTGCCTCAGTGAAGTTCTCTCTTTTAATCAAGAGTAAAAACCCAGAGTTTGTGTGGTTTATTCCTGAATTTGGGGGAGTCTTAGGGCTGTAGTGAAAAATACTTCATAGGTTGTATGGGGGAAAACATCTAATTTTAGGAGCATATTTCGCAGGTGAGGTGTTATTTGTAACATTATCTGGCATCTCATAAAACAGTCCAAATTTCTTGGTGTGAAATTCAGTGCCTAACATAACTGGGTTTATTCCTTCCTTTTTATCCTGACTCATTTTGTCTCATCTATTTTTAGTGGATGGATACACTCACCATCCACAAACACAGAATTTCATTGACTTCCTGTGTACTTCTTTCTATAGTATTTTATCTCTGAATAATCTGGATCTCTATATTGTTTCTCACATCCATCTGGGAAACTCTGACATAATCTTTATGCCCACTCTAGCATTATCTTCTATTTTTCTCATAGGAAATATCCTGTTCTTTCTCATTTTCGGGCAAATTTGATTTTTTTAAATTTAGTTAATTTTCCTGGAATTTATTATTTATTTCTATTATATCTTCGTTTCTATGATAGGAATTTGCACACCTCTGATTCTTCCATTAGATTGTGAGCCCTGCATGGACAGGTTCAGTGTTTCTTAATCTCTTTCCTCAGAGCAAAGCATAGTTCTTGATGCCCAGAAAGTGTTTGACATAGGTTTGTTGAATTCAGTCAAACAAAAGACCAATAATATCATATAAAAGGATGCATAGATAGACGTTTTATCACTGTGGAGATGCATGGATTTTTCAGTCACAAGAGGGTCTTAGCCTTCATGGAGGCTACTTGGCAACATATATAAGAATCAGGGGCTTATTTTCAATTAGATGGTAGCAGGTTTTCTTTCTGGCTATAAGGATATGAAATATGGTGCATGCATAATTTGTTGTTTCATTAAAAACTGAAGCCCACATCTCTGACAACAAAAGGTACATTCACAGAGCATCAAATGCAATAATATGAAGGGTGCTTACTATGAAGTATTTTTAATACAGATAATGTTATTGGGAAGCTTTTGTCAGGTGAAATATTTCAAAACTAACATAAATATACTTTTCAATTTTTCCAAACTTTTAGGAGAGAGGAAATGTGTTACAATTTAGATTGGACAGGGTAACAGTTGTGCTGTCCACCAAGGAAGTAAAATTAAAGTTTCCCTATGGGGCACTCAATATATCAAAATTCCCACATAGTCTATAGGAGAATATTAGTATATGATCTTTTTATCTCAAAGAACTATAATGAGGGAACTTCATTTATAGCTATCCTCCATGCTTTTCCATCTTTCCAATGTAATAATATCTTCTGTACCTCACTCATGCTCCATGGTGTCAAACCTCCCCCTCCTCCTACCACCAACTAAAAAAAGAAGAAAATGCTTGTGTGCACATCTTTGCCTCAGGCTTCACTTTAAAGGAACCCAGGATAAGCCACACCTATGAAACAGTTGATATTAAAAATACATATAGTTCTTTTAAATTTCTTTTTACATCTTGTCAGGTGCTTCACTTGAACCTGTTCAGAGAAACCCTTCCTCCCTCCCTCTCTCCCTTCCTTCTTTCCTTCCTTCCTTTTCAAATAAGAACTCCAACAAAGGTCTTACATACTGGTACACTTGTTCATGGTATATCCAACACTGAGGTAACACAACGGTCCTTTCTTCCCCAAAACTGAACTCTATTTAGGTTACCATAGGGTGCTGAGATTAGAGTCTATTGCAAGATGAGTTATAGAAAATTTCAATTTAGATTGGAAATTGTTATCCATAAAAAGGCCTTCCTAGGTATTGAAGCATCAGAAAGTGTATTCTGGTGATCATCCTTAAAACAGTTTCATACAGTCATGAGCTGCTATGTGAAGGAGATTCTTTCTGAGAAAGGTGTCATTAGGCAATTTCATCATTGTCCAAATATGAAAAAGTATACTTATACCTAGATTGTATAGTTGACTACTATAATCGTACTTGCTTAAAGAGGTGAGGAGAATCAGAAGTACAAATAGTTATTTACAGAATAGCCATGGGGATGTATGGTACAGTAGAGGAAATGGAGTAGCCAAAGCACTTATACATATGACCTATGGACATGACCAATGGTGGGGGGAATTGCCTGAGGGAGTGCAGGGTGCTGGGTGGAGGGGGGGCAAAGGAGAAAAGTCAGGACAATGTAATTGCATAATCAATAAAATATAATTTAAAAAATAATTGTGCTATATTTTTATACAACTGGAAGTACAGTGGGTTTGTTTATATAGCATCACCATAAACATAAGAGTAATGTGTTGCAATATGACATTATGGCAGTTATGACATCACTAGAAGATTTTAAATTTTCAGCTCCATCATAATCACATGGAACTATAGTCATATATATGATCTGTCACTGACCAAAATGTCATAACAGTACATGGCTATAATTGGAATCTAAGTTAGGAATCTTACATTTGAAATAAATATACAAATCATCTAGTGAATTTCCTTTATTCTTCATAAGACTCTGTTAAAGCACATTGAATACGTAAGTCTAAGGTGAAATAGATCTCCAAAAATGATGCTTTAAATCTTCCTTATTAAGTTGTGTTTAGAGAAAGTCACATTTATTTTAATTGTTAATATGTTTTAAGTAGCTTTTATGGCAGCCACAAGAAAATGAAAAACCCTGTAATAGATTCACAAAAGAAAAATGCAAGGAAATCAGCATATGACCACCATATTTTATCAATTCACAAAAGAAGGCTACAAGAGAGGGAAAAGCCAATGAGGGAAATATAAAACAGCTAGAGAACAATGAATTAATATGGTGGCATTAGCAAGTCTTTATGTATCAAAAATTAAATAAAGATGGATTAAAGTTTTCCATCAAAAGGCACAAAGTGGCAGGCTAGATTTAAATGGAAAATTAGATGCTGCCAAGAGACTCATTTAGCTTTAAGAACTATTAACATAGACTCAAAGTAAAGGGGTGAATAAAGGTATCCTGTATAAGTGGAAACCAAAAGATGGTAGGGGTGGCCATGATCATATTAAACAAATTGAATGTGACTCAAAAATGGTAACAAGAGACAAAAAGGTTATTATATAACTATAAAAATATCAACTCATTAAGAAGATATAACAATAATACATACATAGGCACCTAAAAAACATGTATTAAGCAATAGTATTGAACTTCAATAACCAACATTCAAAATTGAATTGGTCATCCAGACAAAAAAATCAACAAGACAATGTTAGACTTGAACCATACTTTAGACCAAATGTACCTAAGATGTGTAGAACATTCCATGCAAACAGCAATGCAATAAACATTCTTCTCAACTGCACATGGAACATTCTCCTGGGAAGATCATGTTAGGCCACACAACGAATCTTAGGAAATTTAAGATTGAAATCACACTAAGTGTCTTCTCCAACCATGATGGTATGGAAATAGAAATTAAGATAAAACTGAAAAAATTATAAATATATGGAAATGAAACAATACACTTCAGAACAACCAATAGGTCAAAGAGGAAATGAAATGAAAATTAAAAATATCTTGAAACAAATGGAAATAAAAACACAACTTACCAAAACCTAGGGGATGCAGCAAGACATCTTGAAGAAGTATGTTTTTTATTGCAATAAATGCCTATATTAAGAAAAGAATATATCTCAAGTAAGTGACCTAACTTTGCACCTCTCTGTACACCAGAGAAAGTAAACACTAAGCCCAAAGTTAGCAGAAAAGAGGGGACAACAAAGACCAAAGCAGAAATAAATAAAATAAATGTAGTCAAATCAAATGCATTAGGATTTCTGTCAATTTGGTCAAGAAAAGCCAGACATCTTAATATTTTAGATTGTGTTTCGCGTTCTCTTCTGAGTTGTAGCCCATTCTGTAAGATTCAAAAACACGTGATCTTTGTTTCAAGTGGAATGCCAACTACCTGATCCAGTTAGCCAGTTAGTGCTGTTAGTTGCAGCCAATGGATTTACAGATATTAGAGCTCCTTCCACTTCCTAGGCAGCGACATCTTTCATTCTGGTTACAAATTTCCCAAACTAGGTTTAACATGACAAACATAGAAATGAGGATCAATGTTAAACTTCTGTGTCCTCACAATTCCCACCAGTTCATGCACATACACAGTTCTGATGGGCTCCTTTCTCAGCTCTAGAGGGAAGCTGCTGCCTTATAAACTGTGGGGTTTCACCAGATGCATTTTCCTCCATATTTGAGTTAATTTTCATAATGCTTTTGAATCCATATAAAAATATGATCAAGTACTCAGATTTCTCTACTGTGTTCATAGGTACATTGAAACTTCCTTGAATACTCAATTTATTCCTGACAGGAGATTTATTAAGTGTCATCAACTAAAACTGAACATATTTTGCCAGCCCTACCCGGTTACATCAGTAATAATCCACTCCATGCACTGAACAAATTTATTTTCTGATTTTGTAGAAAAGCATATGTCACTTAGAGACAAAAATTCATAAAATACTCAACTTTCTGATTCCAATGCAGCATCTCTCTAAATTGCATTTTGAGGAGTCTCACGGGGAATGCGCAAGTGCAAAAGCAGAGTTAGAAATAGGCAGAGATTTTTTATGGGACCTTCCTATCAGTGTGTTTTCTCTGTAATTATTTTCTTGGATTTTTCCCCATTTCTATTCCCCACATAAAGTCTCCCAATGTGGAATTTCATGTGAATACATGTATCTAGTTGATGACTTTCAAAAGTGCTGTCTATAAAAATAGACCATGTCATAGATTGTTAGAGTTAGATGGGGCCCTGGAGACTAATTGGCCAATCCCAGCCATTTCTGAGATGGGAAACAGAGATCTGGAGAATTAGGGAGCCTCATCTAACCAGTATTACAAACATAAAAGCAAAGTTGATATAAAAATCAGAGTAGCACCCTAATAAAAATGATGATGTTAAAGATCATAATATTTGCCAGGGACTGTGATAACCATGTTAAATATATAATTATTAAGTACCGTAGTGTAATTTTATTATTATGATTGTTATTTCACTTTACGTCTCACCATAATCATATGAAAAAAATACTATAAATATGCTAAGTATATCGATGGGAAATAAAATCCTGGAACTTAAGAGTTATAGGATGTACTCAAACCAAATGAATAGAAGCAGGCAATAAAGCTTAGGATTCATTCCTCCAAAGTCTAAGCTCTTAATCATGCCACCATTTCCTTCTTTGACCTCATATTTCTCCCCTGTTTTCCCACCCAAACCTTTGAAAATCATTCCTGAGCAGTACCAAAGCCAAGACTGACTTCCCTCCCTACTTCAATCCCCTCTCCACTTTGCTCTCTACTTGGGTTAAGTGAACTTTCAAAATGCAGGGGTTTGTTTTGTTTCTTTCCTGAATGAAATGCTTAGAGAACACTGTCCTGTGGGGTGCAGAAGTCTATCACCTTTCTCTAGTGGTTCACACAGTGCCATGTTTTCTTAGGGACTAAAACAGGCTTGATTCCAGGACCCCGAGAAATTCCTTAAAGCCCTGATCACGTTACAATAAACACTTAAGGATGAAATAAGGAATGGATCTTGGTGGCATTATGGCAAACTTTCCCTGATGCCTACAGAATAATCAATGTCAGTTGTGACATTGACACACCACAAATGAGAATAAGTCTACCAAGATATGATCTGCTTGGAGAGGAGAGGTGGCCAACCTCTCAGAGGACAATGGCCATGAACCTGTTCCTCAATGGGCTGTTATTGGGTTTAATTTGCACAGGAATACAGGTAAAGCTCATCAGTCATTGTCAGGCAGTAATGATCAAACAATAGATACCATTCAAAGAACTATGAGGGCTTATTCTGAATCAGGGTCAATTAGCTAAAAGTCTCTAAAAATTTGGGAAACAAACTCATTTCATGCTTGGACCCTTATCAGAAAATTGAGGGCATTCTTAGTAAAGCAGTCTCCACAGGATTTTATGTATTCTTTCTTAGGCCTGATAGCCCCCAGGGAACCACTTGTTCCTGCCCAGGGCTGCACTGCCCTCTGTCATTGTTTCAGGCTTAAGTCAGGCAGGGGAAGTAAGGCAGCCAAGAGGTTAGGAGACTTCTTACAGACAGAATGAGGACTCAGGCTATATGTCAAAGCCAAGGGATGAGGGTCCATCACCTTCTTTTTCTATAGTCCCCCAAGTCCTTTCCTGAGGGCCCCTTCATGACAGTGCCTGTCTTAGGCAATCTGTCCCTTGAGGAATCTTGCCTGTCATTGGCTAACTAATCATCTGCCCTGGGCCAAGCAGGGCAAAGTAAAAAGGGGCAGAGGTGGTACTCCTGCCAGGAAGATATGCTTTGTCTCCTTAGTGGCTTATGGTCCCAAGGTCTCTCACTCAGCCTTAGCCATGGGGGGTTACAGCTTCTGAAATGAGGCAGGGTGGTTCCCAACAGTCGGTAATGGAATTACTATGAGAATAAATGTTCTTGATGGAAATTTTCCTCTTTCATAGCCTATTCACTCCCCTGTCTTGGCTAACTCTAAGTCCCTGGGGACATACGGCACACTGACATGCTGTGACGAATGCAACGTTGTTCTATTGTTCCAGGAGTCTGTCCAAGTGGGATTCATCTGGGTTACATTTTGAGATAGTTGGCAGTGTGGAAGGTAGTATTACAGAGAAGCTATTGAATTGGCACATTTTATGAATAAAACCTGAATTGATTATATTTCCCATATATATTTTTTTAAAGAAAGGAATTGTTTGTTTAAAAGTTATACAGATTTAAAACAATGGTGGAATTCAGCCATTAAGTCTTACTCCCCTTTTTTCCATTTTTTAGTTTTATTGTTGTTCAAGTACAGTTGTCTGACTTTTCTCCCCACTTCTCCCCCACACCATATATTTGTGAGAATAGAAATACATGCCTATGTATCTACCTACATTTCTATAGCTATAGCTGTATGTATATTTTTTAAAAAGATATATATCTTTAAAAATTTGTGTATCAGATCAGATAACTTTGTTTTTCAAATTTTTTTCTCTTGATTATATGAAAGAAATATCCTTCTTTTTCATCTCTTTCAAATTATAGGGGATAATCTCCTCTCTGTCAGTGTGAATCATGCACAAGCTCTGTGCTGTTCTCTTAGAAGTAATTAATCTTTGACGTTCACTTTTTAAAATTCACAATATTTCAGACTTATGGTTCCTCATGGGTCTCTACAGTAGGTTACAGGAAAAAATCCTATTTTTATATTTGACACCAAAAAATTCATCTGCCCAACAAATGTTAACTTCTATATTATTGCGATGATGCTGAATGTGCTAATTTCTGTTCCTGTGAGACTCTCAACTCCATAATCCTGAATCAAATAGTTCACATTAGCTTCTGATGAAATATTCAAACTTGTTCCAACCTCCCCAAATTCCCAACTTCTGCCCATCACTAGTTGTAAAGCACCAATCACTTCTGATGAGTTGAGTTCATTTAAAGGCTAAATGCATTTGTCGTCTTGCACACTTCACCCTATAAAGTCAGAGGGGAGTTTTACTTCAAATATGAGTGAAGGCAGTATGTTTTCAATAATTGTTATGTGAACTTTGAAAGAAATAAAATATGCAGGACCCACAGACATCGTGTATTAATATTCCCTGGTTTTTATTCATGTTAAGTGTTTCCTTAGGGGATTTTAGGGTTGTGTTTTTTTTCCTGCTTAATGTAGGAGGAGATCAATCAGCTTCATCATAAGTCATCTAAAACTACTGTGAAAAACTTTATTTTTATGTCTTTTTAAATGAAGCTTGATCCAAATGCTAATACTAAAGTCATTTTGATGCTTACAAATTTCTTATCAGCTAAAAGCCACTGATTTTTCTCAGCTTCCATGTAGGTAATCTAGACTGTGAAAGAAATGTGATTCTGTCACTTTTGTCCTAATCATGACTGAATCAACTCTTTAAGTTTCTATAATGGTTCTTTTATACTTTTAGAAGTAAACAGAAAAAGCTCTGAAACATAAATTATGAATACTGTAAAAATTATTGCTTGATATAAAACAGCTTTTCTTTGTCTCTACCTCCCAAAAGAGAACTTAGAATGAAAAATATATATAATTTAAATATGGATCTATAAGGCAGTGAATGGAGATAAATTACTTGAATGTGTTTTTCATATCTTTTTTTTTAAAAGCCAGTCTGAAGCAGTGAGCCTTTGCTCTCCTGATTTTCTAGAAATGCTGCTCTGTGTCTCCACTATACCTTCCCTCAGGCCCCTGTGCATACATACCTCTGTCTCAGCCATCAACACAACACATCGTAGTAGCTCCTGAATTTGTCTGTCATCCCAGGTAGACTCCTTGAGAGATGAAAGTTTATTTGACCCTGGGTCTCCAGAGCCCATTGTAATATTTGACATAGACTTGATAACTACTGGAAGAAAGGAAGGAAAAAATGGGGGGGGGATATTAAGGGAGATGGAGAAAAGGGGATAGAGAACATTAGTTGACAATGTATCTAGAAAATAGAATTCCAATATTTAAGAATAAAATAAACACTAAAGCACTGCTGAGATAAACTGGTTAGAGAATGATTATTTAATGTGTAAACACATACTTTCATGATTATAAAATAAAGATTTCAGGTTGATTCTAACAGTTTCTAATATCCAATGGGTACTGCCAGATTCACTGACGTTAAATCCAATTATTAACTTTTAATAGTGAATGAGATCACTGGGTGAATATAAATTAACAATAAAAACAAAATTCTTAATTTGATTTTTGATAGTCTTAAATCAAGGCAAAACTATTATAAATGTGAACTGACACAGCAGCATTGTTTTTATTAACACTTCTTCTTCCCAACTCATTCTGTTGACTTTTCAAACAACACAATATTACCTAATAATGTTAGAAAACATAAAAAATGTGATGAGCAAATAGAAAAAAGCAAAATACGAGCCCACCACTGTAAAGCAGCTATTCAATATTTTGCTGAAAAGCATTACTGATTTCTATTTTTATACATTTTTAGATATATTTTAATAGTTATTATACACTGAATGGAGTTTTGAAACATAATATTTTAAATTAAAAATAATGTATTGTTATCAAGAAATAGGTCTCTGATTTCTGATAATGGTGAAATAGCATCATCAAACTACCAATAAATGTGTAATCTAACAAAAAATGTACAGCACACTATTTGAACACAGAAACTGTAGTGGAGACTACCTGTCTTAGCCTGTTCAAGGTGCCAAAACAAAATACAAAATACACTAAATGGGATGGCTTAAGCACTAGAAATTTAAGGTGAGATAAGCATAGGATAGACATCCCCATTTTAACAAGGAGAAATAAGAAAGAAGGGGTGACAGATCCCAAGGCCAAAACTTGGCAAGGCAAATTCTGTTAGATCTTAAGGCTCAGGAATAATCTTCTTTGGTTCAATGTATTGCCCTATAGGCTTACCTGGTGGGAATGTCAGTCACTCTTAAGGCTTGGCAGAACAGACCTGCCCCTTTGGCTCCATGGGTTGCCACCCTTACGGCTCTCTCCCGGGCTTTGCTCAAGTGACTCTGTCTCGTTCAGTCCCAGCTGGCAGTGTTCCTGCTGATATATTCTCATCTCTATCCCTGGCTTTTTTTTTTCTTTGAAAAGGCTGATTAACTTCATAAGTCATATACATGATCTCTTTATAAAGTGATAGTCCATCTATACCTGTCATGTTCTCTTTCAAGCATTCTGTCTCATTTCTTGAAATATAGACAGGTTAAGAATATTCCAAATCTTTAAGTCTGTTTTTTTCTGGCTTAACAATTCTTTCTTCATTTCTCTCTTCTTGCATTTTACCATAAGCAGTCAGGAGGAACCAAGTCTCTCCTTCAGCCACTTTTCTCAGAAACCTCCTCAACTAAATATTCATTTTTATTGCTCACAAGTCCTTCTCACAAAATATTAAAACATAGTTTAACCAACTCCCATAATGGAGTTAGGCCTACATTTTTTGATTCTCTGTTTCCACATTGATAAAACAGGGATAATGATGTCTGTGCTAACTCACTCATAATGGTGGCTGTGAAAATGAAATTAAACACATCTTTAATCACCCAGCCTGCTTTTCAAAGCATGTTCCCAGTTACACTGTCACATATCTTCTGTTTACAACGGACTGCTCATTCCCATTGTCTACATGAACTGGACTCTCCTTGCTTTGTGCCTTTGACACGCCAAGATATGAGACATGGCATCTCAATGAGGTCGGGAGACTTAAGCATGAGCTCTCCATTATTTAAGGTCCAGCTTAAATACCAAACCTTTCATACACATTTCCTGGGATGCTTCTTGGTCATACTCAATACTTTCCCTCTATAACGGCCTTATATTCTTGACAGAACTTCAAATTAATTATTTCACGTAACATCAATCACCATAAAGAGCCTGAACTGAACTGACTTTACTACTAGGTTGTGTGTTCAGTGAAGACAAGGGCTTGCTTTAATTCCCATTGTTCAGTACGGTGCAGGGCCCTGTATCTTCATTCCAGAAGCATAGAAGTGTTCCTTGTCCTGAACTGGACTATTTTATCCACAGAATTATTCTGAATGTGTGAAACAACCCAAAGAGCCATAATTCTATTTTGATGTCTATTACCTCATTTTAAGTTGTGCCAATTATGCAGGAGTTATTAAGGTAGTAATTTTTTAAAAGGCATATTCCCAAAGTAATTACCATTCCAAATAGAGTTGGGATTACCCAAATGCCAATTATTTAAAATTTTTTTGCTCCAATTGAAAAATGTGGATATTAATATTACAGTAAGGAAAGTATATGGAAATGGTTAGACAAAGGGCTACCTTTTATGTAGACATTTGCACAAATTTGATTTTCTGATATATAACTTTAATTGTAGATACATGATTGCTCAAACTGAATTCTTGACAACCCAATACATTTTATTTTAATAAGAAATGGACAGGTACTGTCATCCTGCTTGAGTTTTATTATTTTTAAATGATTTTATTTATTTATTTTTAGAGAGGGAAAGGGAGGAAGAAAGAGAGGGAAAGAAACATCAATGTGTAGTGGCCTGCAATCCAGTCACATGCCCTGACTGGGAATCGAACCAGCAACCTTTTGGTTCACAGGCCAGCACTCAATCCACTGTGCTACACCAGCCAGGACCTGAGTTTTATTATTGCTTCCATCTGCATGAACCCAAGAAATAGTCATTCTGTATTCTCTCTCATTAATGTCAGTAGAATCCTGACTTGAGATATGCATGTGTGTTTGTGTGTGTGTGACATTAAGCATGCATTGCATTACTCAATTCCTGTCATTGGTTTTTGATGTTGACAGATTCATCTATATTCTTTGGGTATAAAAATAGCAATAAGGCACCTAGTATTGCTTTTTCCTCTCCATAGGGAGTTATGTCAAATACTATAATTTACAAAACACTGATAGTGCTAAAAGTTGAAGTGAAGATGTATTCTTGTTCACTATGTTTTCCTCAAGCCAATGATTTCGTTAATAATGCACTTGACAAAAATTTGAGAATACATAAATTTGGGGTTTACAGCCTCTCCTGAAACCTGAAAATCTCTCTCTCTCTCTCTCTGTCTCTCTCTGTGTGTCTCTCTGTCATTGCCTCTCTCCTCAATTTGCTGTCCCAGATCTATTAAAGTAATTTACTTATTGCAATTTATTGCACTTTTAATGCACAAATGTTAAAGGCAAGACAATTACATTTCTGCAACTCTAGACACTAATCATTTCCCATTCCCTTCCATGTTGGAATATAACTGTAACTTTAAGATGCAGCTTTTTTTCCATATCTTGCTTAAGTCGAGTTCACTTCATTGGTGAGTTTAAACATTCTGTTTCTTCTTAGAGCAGATTTACTGTAATACAACTAAAACTGGAAACAATTACTTTGATTTCAGCAAATCCTTCAGAAGAGTAGTTATTCCAACCATGTGAGTACTCTTTTGACACCACCTTAAATACCCCACTATGAGAGACATCATAATAACCTAGAATTTTCTTTATTGTCACCACTATTATAGTTACTCCCTACTTCCCCCTCCACCTAGCCTCTGTCCCCCCTTCACCACATTGTTGTCTGTGCCACGGGCTATCCATATATGCATAAGTGTTCTTTGGCTAAATCGAGGAGGATTCCTTTTGGGAGAGTGAGCATATGAAGAGGCCTGGGGGGGGGAAAAAGCAAAGCTTTGAATCAAACAGAACTGAGTAAACAATTGGGGGCAATGTATACTAAAAACAATTTAAAACAAGAATTTTGACTGAATTTTACAGAAGCAAATTGAATAAAGCTGTTAGAAAAGTGGACCTGGCATTCAGGGGGAAACAAGTGCATAGGCTCAGATAAATTAGGCTTGTCACCTGTGGTTTTGATTTTTGATCTCTTACTTAAATAGATAAGCTGCAACTTTTTCTTTTATCCCCCATCTCCCTGCAGGAATAGCAGACCAGTGCCTTGACTTCATTTGATTAAACAATGTGGTCATTAAAGGAAGTGGGTGTCTTTTAAATTCATCTGCATTATGATATTAGATGGGATTAAAATGTTGAAGGATCTTCAGCATGCTGTATGACCTCCAAATTTTAGTTCAAGTAATAGAGCTCTCTGGCCCTCAGTCCCAGCAAACCATCAGTGCTGTTTCTAATAAGCAAAGACCAGATGGCCACAGCTTGTGTTTTTTTTTTTTTTTTCAAGATTTTATTTATTTTTTTAGAGGGGAAGGGAAGGAGAGAGGGAGAGAAATATCAATGTATGGTTGCCTCTTATGCGTTCCCTGCTGGGAACTGGCCTGCAACCCAGGCACGTGCCCTGACTGGGAACTGAACTGTGGTTGTTTTGTTCGCAGGCCCATGCTCAGCCCACTGAGCTACACCAGCCAGGGCCACAGTTTGTGTTTTAATGGCAAGTTAAATCAACAGGAGGCCAATTTTTATTTTGACTTTGGGAATGAAATATGGAATTGGTAGGTTTCCTCTCAAGTAGGCAAGAAACTTTATCCATCAATGATGTGTTCATTTTATGAATAGTTTATTCCTTTGAATTTTCTTCTAGCTGTTGCAGTTTATGTGCTCAGGAGTTAGGTATGATCAGGTCTTACACAGCTATTGAACACACATGTGCAATTTCATTTATGGGAGAAAGAGAGATGTTGACTTTGAATAATGTTGGGGATACTTTCTACTCTTTTACCCAGTGAGTATATGAGTGGGGGTATTAAGTGCTAAGTGTGGTATGTTGGCCAGCAGAATTAGTATTCACTGGGCTAGGATGGGCTAGGAATGCAATTCTCAGGACCCACCTTACACCCACTGAATTAGAAACTCTGGAGGTGGGACCCACAATCTAGGTTGTAACACCCTCTCCAGAATCTGAGAAACTCTGACTTAGAGTCTCTAATGTACCGTATTTTTCAGACCATAAGACACACCTAGGTTTTGGAGGAGGAAAATAGGAAAAAAATTGAAGCAAAAAATGTGGTAAAATATTTAATATAACATAATATTTCACCAATGTAAATGTAAATAGAACTCAACAGTAGCATTAACAACCATTATTCCTCCCAAATTGGTGGGGGGGAGTGCATCTTATAGTCCAAAAAATACAGTAAATGGAAATATGTAAAGCTACTGCTGCCTCCATTTAGGTTGCCTAGTTCTCCCATCGTGTGAGCAGAATGATATTCTGCATTTAAAGGTCAAGTTTATATTTTCCATACAGCATGGCTGTTTCACACAAGCCAACTATTATGAATAGTATTCAAACAAAATAAGAACAATGTGTGAAATGTTGGAGAAGAATATAACTGTATATAATATCCGAGGAAGGGTGGTGTTTAGTACTCTGTGCAAAATTAAAATGATTTCCAAGGGAAATTCTATGTGCAATTTTTGCCATTGAAACTTGCTTTAAATTTTACCACCATCATGTACACAAAAGGTAATTTTCTGCAACTACTTCCTATGCTTTTCTAAAATAATTCTTGACAGGTTAGGAAGATGGAGAAAATGGAAATCAATAAAAAGAGTTTGGGCAATTTTATCCGTGTGGTACTTCATAGAGCCCTGATTTCACTTGATAGAGTCACTTAACTCTCCCAACAAGGATATACAGTTGTTACAGAGGGGAACACTGAAAGTTTAGAGAGATTTAATACAGGTTTTAGAGATTATCTTTTGGTATTTTTATTGTATTAAAAATCACATAACATAAAATTTAGCATCTTAACCATTTTAAATGTACAATTCGGTAGTGTTAAGTATATTCACAATGTTGTGAAACAGAACTCTTTCATTTTACAAACCTGAAATCCCACACCCATTAAACAATAGCTCCTTTATTCTCCCTCTACCCTGCCCTTGGCAACCACCATTCAGTTTCTATGCATTTGAGTACTTGAGAAATGCAGATTATTTAATCAGGATGTGAATCCCAATCTTTTTGGTTCCAAAACTCTGTATTCTTTTTCCTTCATAACATATTATATGTCAAACTAAATGAAAACAATATGCTTGGCATTTAAATCTCATTGCTTTCTTACAATCTGAGTATGCACATATATTTAACTCTCTCAGGGCTGCTCTTTTGATAATTTCTCATAGAAACTGGCTATTCTTTTCCCCATTTCTTTCTCCCTGGTTTTTAGAATGGCTGCCCTGTTTCTTTTCACCTATAAAAACTTCCACTTAAGTTCCAGTCCTCCCAATTTCTTTGCAGTGGTTTTCCATTTCTTTGTCCTGAACTCCCCAGACATTACTGCTTCATTACACGTCTTGTCAATGAGAATAACGGTCTCTCTGTGTTTGTAAGGACTGCAAATTCCAACTAAGTCGACAGTTGATCTGGTGCTTGAATCCCCTCAACAATGGAGCATAGGCTTGTTCACCCCTAGAAATGGCTGGAGCCCATTCTATTTTCACACATCTTTATTTCAGATCTCTCTCTTATTTTGAGTTAATTTTTTTTTTGCCATTAGAGCGTCTACCCAGTCTTTCTGGTTCTCTCCCTTGGTGCCATATGGTGTCCATTTAATACCTTTTCCACATTCTATCCTGTGAAATATTAACATTATCATGAATAGTTTCTTCTGCAAGTTAAATACTTTTCATCTTTAACAATACTTAAAGATTTTCTTCACTCTGGGCACTAGCTTAAAAATATGACCAAAACTTGATCTCTTTCTAAGAAAAACGATGTCCAAACTAAGTCAGTTCTCTATATTCTACCTTGTAGAGTTGAAAAAAAGAATATTACTTTTTAGTAGTTGCATTTTAAAAGGGTGAGGGTATTATTATTATTATATTATTATTTATAGCCACTCTTCTTTGATGACATCTGCTATGTCACCATTCCTATAAACTCATTGTTGATAAACCTCTTAAAAAGAGTCAAATGTGCCATTACGGCAGATGAGGCCAATCCTGATTCTGGACCCCTCTGCACTGTTTTCAATCCATTTTATATGTGTGTCTTCCGTGTGTGCTTGTTTTCAATGAAATAAACATGTTGAACATACTCAGTAAACATATGTGGGGGAAACTATGCACAGGTTTTATTTTATTGTTTTCAGTTGCCCTCAGTCTACCACACAGTTTCTGAGTCTCAAAACTGATACCAAGTTCCCAAACTTTTTATGAAAACATGCCCAACTTGGGAAGTTTCTGTCTTGCTCTGAAACCAGGTGTTCTTTTTAATTGCACTAATTAACAGTTCTAGGAACTGTGTCATTAAATGATGTAGAAGTAGAAAGCTCTTCCTCATGTTGTGAACCAGGATGGGAAGAGACGAGGCCTTGGTGTCTATTTCTGGCTCTGTCACTGCAGTGAAAAGCCAATTAACTCCTCCAGTTTCCTCACTTTTGAAATAAAAATAACAAATCCTTAGGAGTTTGAAAGACTCGAGGTTATAGAAATTTTCAGTATGTGTAGATAAAGGTACTGTATTGATATAAAGTCTAAATTTTAAATTAAGGAAGCACAGTGAATTTGAGCAGGAATTATGGATAACTGTCTAAGCCATTTTTAGCAGAGAGAATTTGACATTTGTTTCTACTTCTGATGAACATTTATACTGAAAATCTCCAAACATTTTGTATTTATATTTGGTCATGCTTGTTAACTCTTTCATGAAACAAGGTGAAATTTATTAAAAATGCCTAGTAGATGCTTTTAACAGCATAATGCTTAAAACTTGGAGAAATTCAGATATAGGGATGACTAGTAGAGTATTCCCATCTTCTAAATTCAGGATCTTGGAAGTTCAGGAAATGAACTTGCAGATCAATTTGACTGACCTACACGACAAAACTATTATGACCAAAATGTCATTAGGAGAGATGGGCAGAGCTGGCTCTATAGCAGAATCTGGTCAGATGTTTGTGTTTTATTTCATTTTTTACTAAAGAGTTATTTTCAAGTTGCCTGAACAGTCTTGGGCCAATTCATTTGGGTTTTTTAATACCACTTCATTTTATTATTTTAGATATTTTAATGACCTGTAAGATTTGATATATAGATTTAACAGTATAAACTAACTGATAAGGGGTTCTCATCAAGATTTTTCTCCTTCTGAATGCTATTCACCTTTTTGAAAATAAGCTAAAATCTGTAATCCCTGGATCTCAGATGAGAATGTAACTTTAAAACACCAAGCAGCCAGTAAAAATGTTCATTTACCTTTAAGTTGAAAAAAATAAAATTATATTCTACTAATAGGTAAAATGAAAACTGATAAAAACTAGAAGATTCATATAGGAACATTTATATAGTAATGTTTAAAAATACTGAGTCACTTAAGTTCTAGGGGATTTCTATAGTGTAGAGTTCGAGTAAGTTGAATAGCATTAGATTAGCCAATGCCTAAAGGAAAATTACTGGAAAATTATAAGAGCTGTGCTATTAAAAACAAATTTAAAAAAGAGACACAACAAATAGCATATAATTAAATAAATCCCTCTTGGGTCAGCATCTCTTCCCCAACACCCCCTGCTCCGCTTTCTCTCTCTCTCTCTCTCTCACACACACATAGTCACACAGTCTGTCTCTCTCTCTCTCTCACAGTCCCAAATGGAAAGGTCTAACAAAATCATAACACTCTTTAAATCCAAGCTATAACTAATTAGAAATTCACACTGCTTAATTCTTTGTCCTGAGTAAACTGAATCATAATGAATCAGAATAGTTTAGGGGAATAGATCCAAATGGTCTAGGGAAAATTCCAGTTCAGGAAATCCTACATCAGCCTTGTCTCTTTGAACATTCACATAATAAAATGCCAACTCCAGGAATATTTTCTCAATTCATTTATAATATGAATTTAGTTCACATCATATTAACTCATCAGCACCACTACTGCAAAACACTGTAAGACAACTTGTTTGGATATCAAGAAGTCATTGTTTCTGAATGCCTATGCAGTTTTACTTATATATGTCATTCAGGCAAAGTATAGAATGGTGCTTTATACATCGTAGAAACTGTGTGCATGTTTATTTGTTTTAATATAAAACTTTCATGTTTAGAATTAGCCAGCTGGACTCAGTTTAAATCATCCCAATTTTGTTTGTAACATCCAAAGCATCATTCTGGAGTCGGTTGAACACATGCCTTCTTCTCCCCATCAGACCTAATAAGGGCATTGACCTTGGCCATGTCAATGTCATACAGCTTCTTCACATAAGAGTCAAATATGCCATTATGGCAAATGAGAGGTCTAGATGTACAAAAATAGAATGGGCATATTTGACTCTTCACTGTTTGATCTGGTGCTTGTTGGCCTTGACATCTACAATGAACACAAGTGTATTGTTGTCTTCTATCTTCTTCATGGCTGACTTGGTAGTCAGGGGGAACTTGATGATGACATACTGGTCAAGCTTGTTTCTCCTGGGGG